>JANHZT010008160.1:36006-48849 GCA_032468215.1 Stegonotus admiraltiensis | reverse complement strand
TAAATCCGTGTCTGTCACTGCAGGTGAAATTTGGATTATTTATAGTTGTAAAACATGAATATATATATATAATTAAACATACCGGATTTTTAAAAGAAACAGATAGTGAACGTTGTCACTACTGTATAATAGATATTATTTGCAAGAATTCTGGAATAAGGAATTTGAGTAATCTACATTTGCAAATCAATGACAATGGATCTCAAAAAAATTAAGTATATATCTGTTATGATCATAAAATTAATAAAATCAAATATTCTTTTTAAGTTTTATTGAATTCCACAGAAAATCTTTTAAAAAGAAGACTTATACTGCTCTAAAAGTATAAAATGGATGGCGGGATGTATATTCCTGTGATAAAAACTTGTTCTATCAATGCTCCGTTGTTGTTTAATATCTATTAGATTCACAACATGGTGACCCAAAGGTCATTACAATTTAATTATATGATTGTACTTTTGAAATTACCAAATAAATCATAACTCATCACTATATGGAGAACTGTGGATTTCTCAAGCATAGGAACAGTAAAGAGCATCATTCTTCAATGTCAGAACCTGGATAAAGGATATGTATTTACTAATTGTTTATAAGCTGACTTATATTTATTGACTTTTTATTATTTATTTATATTACATATTGACTTGTATATAAATTATTGATTTAATGGAAGGACTGTATTTATGTGGTAAAGTTTAATGATATAATGACTAGGATAAATTTTGTAAAATGATGGAGTGTTATCAATTATTTTTGTATGTGATTTTTCTTTTAAATTCTTGATATGGGCTGGGGGATTATATCAGAGCAAAAATAAAAAAGACAAACAAACATCTTTAGCAGTTATATAAAATAAAGAAATTCAGCAGATTAACTTGCTGTACAAACTGAACTCTTAAATTCTCTACTTTGAATGTGCAGTGTTCTTGTTACCTGGATTTTAAGATTCTATAGTTCCATTGTTTGAAGTATAATGATTTATACTTTTATATTTTCAATCCTATTTCATATTGCCTTTACAGTTATCATAAATGTAATATATTCCTCTGATAAAATATACACTTTGAAAACACTATTCATAAAATACACAGATGCATAAAAATATGCGTAGCTTGGTGCTCTAGAGACCAAATTTTAAAACTATAAAATTTTAAGTATAATTTAAAGCAGCAGTCCCCAACCATTTTTGCACCAGGGACTCATTTTGTGGGATACAATTTTTCCATGGACCGGGGGTGGGTGGGGGAGGAGCACGCAACCTAGATCCCTCGCAAGCGCAGTTTACAATAGGGCTCATGTTCCTATGAGAATCTGATGCCTGATGATATGAGGTGGAGCTGAGGCAGTAATGCTAGCACTAGGGCTGCAAATACAGATGAAACTTTGCTCTCTTGCTCACCTCCAACCCGGTGTGGCCTGGTTCCTAACAAGCCATGGACTGGTACTATCATTCCATCTCTTTGCCAAAACTATGCAAGGTCTTGGAGTTACCAAGGCTGTTGACAGCAGTGGCCTCCATACAAATCTTTAAACTATACAGGTAGTCCTTGACCACAATTGTCCTGTCCCAGTCCACACACACACCAATGAGTTTTAATGTTTGTCATTTCTCAGGTTCCACTTACAAAAAGCTTGCCAACAAATGGCTCTCTACACAGTCCCAGTAAATCAGAGCCCACAAAATCCAGGCATGAAATCAGCTGACAAGGCACAAAGTCCAAAGTCCTGGCACAAAACTGGCAGGAATAGCCAATATACCAGAAAATAGGCTCAAAGTACAGAAGGATCTTGGCAGACTTGAACACTGCGCCCTATCTAAAACAATGAAAATAAACGATGAGAAAAGTAAGGTTCTACATTTAGGGAAGAAAAACCAAATGCACAGGTATAGAATAGGTGAAACCTGGCTCAATAGTAGTAACTGTAAGAGGAATCTTGGACCCTTAGTGGACAATCACTTAAATATGAGCTGGAAGTGCTGCAGCTTCCAAAAAAGCCAACACAGTCCTAGGCTGCATTAACAGGTATAGAATCAAGGTTACACAAAATGGTACTACCACTTTATAATGCCTTGATAAGACCACAGTTGGAATATTGCATCCAGTTTTGGTTGCCACAATATAAAAAAAGATGTTGAGACTCTAGAACCGTGATGGCGAACCTATGGCATGTGTCCAGAGGTGGCACGTGGCGCCCCCTCTGATGGCACACGAGCCGTCGCCCCAGTTCAGCTTCGCTGTACATGCGTGCACCCCTCCCACCGGCCAGCTGGTCTTCGGGTCTCTGCTGTGCCTGTGTAGGGGGCAGGGCATGTGCGGGGGCATGTGCACATGTGTGCATGTGCAGGGGGTTAAGACTTGAATTCTAAAGTCCCAGAGCTCTTTAGCATCTTCACTTTCTATTACTTTGTCTATATTGTGGACTATTCTTGCTTACAGGCAAATGGTATTTCTTACAGATAGTCCAATACATCATTGTTGCTACTTTGTCATGCCATTCTTTATAGTAAGCCCCTGCGATCTTCTTGCAACAGCTAACTAGGCGGTGCACTGTTTCTTCAGCTTCTTTGTAGAGGTGGCATTTGACATCTGTTGCTGTCTTCTTAGTTCTGATTCTGTATGCATTTGCTCTTAAGATTTGATCTTGTGCAACCATAACTACCCCCCGTCTATTCAAATTTCCTGCTCTTAGCCATTGCCAGGTCTTCTTATCTATTTTGCCTGCTGTTTCTTTTATGTACTGGCCATGTGATACTTGCTATGTCTATTTTCTATTCTTCATTTGTTCTTTCTTGTAGACCAGTACAGTAAGCTCTCACTGTCCTTTCGAAATTCTTCAGTGTTTTTCAGATATTCAATGCCGTTTTTACTTTTTCAACCGCCGGTATACTTGCAACATTCCACACCCACCTATTTTCCACAGTAAGTGGAGTCTGTCAATATTGTGCATGGATGAAGGGCATGATTCATTCTCACTTTTCTGATCTTCTTATCCAGTGCTTTTAGTTCTGCTTCAGTCCACTCACTATTCCAGCGGTGTATGTAATGACCAGCATTATACAGGTGTTTGTTCCCTTATGGTATTTACAGCAGTTTGTACTTTAAGATCTTTACTCTCATAATGTAATCACTTTAAACCTTCTTCTTCACTTTAGTGTGCTTGACGATTGTTGTTGTTGTTGTTGTTGTTGTTATTATTATTATTATTATTAACGTTTGTCACACAGTCAGCCATATTATTATCCATACACCTCAGGCAGAGATGCTTATATTTAAATCTTTAAGGAGTTCACCTACAGGACTATATTTAGAATGCCAATTTGTTTCCTAAAAGATAACCAGCATGCATATATGAACAAGCAAAACTTGTGATATCCTTTACATACAGTATATTTACTGGTAAGTAAGATTCTTCTGTTAGAAACCACATCTAATTCAGCATTAAACTGTTTATGAATTTTTCCTTTGGTTTTCTCAATTTTTTTTTTATTGCTATGGTAAGCCACTCAGACTTAAGATGGGTAGCAGAATAAGTTTTTAAAATAAATGAATGAATAAATAAATAAATATCCATCTTAATTGCTTTACCACCTTTAAAGCGCTCCATGGCTTAGGGCTGGGGTAATTACGGGACCGCCTTCTGCCACCAATAGCCTCCCACCGGCCAGTACGCTCCCACAGAGAGGGACTCCTCAGGGTGCCATTGGCCAAACAATGTCGGCTGGCGGCCCCCAGGGGGAGAGCCTTCTCTGTGGTGGCACCTGCCATTTGGAACGACCTGCCCCCAGAGAGACGACAGATCCCTGATCTCCGTGCCCTCTTTTCACCGTGCCCTCAAAACTTTTCTTTTCCATCAAGCCGGGTTGGCTTAACCCCCTTTTAGGGTGGTATTGTGCGATTTTAATGGGGTGTTTTAATATTGTGAGGGGCCAAATAGGTTTAATTTGTTCTTAAATTGTTTTAACTTTTGTATGTTTTGTTTTTATTTTTGGCTGTTCACCACCCTGAGTCCTTCGGGAGTAGGGCGGTATAGAAATTTAATTAATTAAATAAATAAATAAATAATTGAACACAAAAAATATGAACCTTAAACTTGAATATGATTACAGCATTTATATGCTTTTTAAACAGGCTTTTAAATTGCTTATAACACATTCAGTCATTTTATCCATATAATTTTAACTTAAGAGTAGAGTATACCCAATATTATATATGGATTATTTTTTTCATGGGGCCTTTAACTAGTTTTTCCTCAAGGTTGTTCTCTATGAATGTGAAACTGTCTAAAATTTAGGGGTTATTTAAAATAGGACATGGACTGTTATTTTGCAATCCTTTAGAACAAGAAATACTACATTTCAGCTTGTGCACATGTAAATATCAAAATCAATATCAGAATAGAGCTGGAAGTAACCTTCAAAGTCTTCTAGTCCAACCCTTGTTCAAGCAGGAATCTCTATACCATGGGTGTCAAATTCACCATGTCACATTTCCGTCACGTGACGTTTCATGACATTTCCCCCATTCGCGGACCTGGGATAGGCGTGGCTTGCACATGACGCATCAGGCCCATGGGCCACCAGTTTGACACCCCTGTTCTATACCATTTCAGACAAGTGGTGTTCAGTTTCTTCTTAAAAATCTCCAGTGATGAAGCACCCACAACTTCTGAAAGCAAGTTTTCAAATTGTTTATTTCTACATTCACAAACTGGTTCTGAAAATTGTTATGAATATTTTTCTTATATTCATTTGCATCGTTAATCTAAATCTGCAATCAATCCAAAACCAATGTTCCTGGAAGAGAAAACTGGGTTCAGGAAAGAAAAAAAGAATGACAAGTGTTTTAGATTGCATAAATAGGCAAAACTAACTGAAGGAAATATGTATATGTATGCACGTCCAATAACATAGGGGAAAATACAAAACTCTGTTGGGACTCCACATTAGAACTGCCATGGATTTGAGCAATTTTCAGTTAACATTAACAGGCCTGGCTACTCAAGCAGAACTACCATATAAAGGTGACCCCCAACTCCCAACATTTGTACTGTCCTGTACTGAGATACAGCCTAGACAATGGTATCAAAAGCTGCTGAGAAACCTAACAGGCCAAACCAGGTAGCCCCTGCCTCCATCTAACTCAAATACTCCACCAGGATGCCCAATGCTGTTTCTGCCTCATAAACACAAAAATATCCAAATAATGAAATTCCATTAGGATCCTCTCTATGGTAGATGATTCTTCACAGCTTCTCAATCTTATCTGAAAAGCCTCGAGGCTGGGCAAAAGTTGCTAAACAGGGGTCATTCCAAGGATGGCTTCTTCCAATGAGGGTGCTATGCTGCTTCCTTTCTTCATTCACTCCCTCTCCCTTAAGGAAGTGCTGGTTATCTCCCAATGGCAGCCTTTTACAGTCTGTCTAGCCATCTGAAGGAGCAGGAGAGACATGGGGAAAATCTATAAGTGACTGAGTACAAATTAAGAAAACACTTCCTGCTTTCTGTGTTTCCATGAATTCAAAAGAATCCCAGATTGCATGACAAGCAGCCACTTCACATATCAAATGGGCTCTGCCCAACTGGCATCCAGAACTGAAACAAGCAACTTTATCATTTATCATTAACTTTATCATACCTGGTTCCCTTATTCTTTTGTCTATTAAAGGGCATCCCATCTACTAAGCACTATAACTCATAGTTATTAGAAGTACTGATTACTCCATTTTTTTTGTTTGTATGTTTTGAAGAATGAGAGAGCATTATTGAAAGTATGGCAGAGTAATCAAATATGCAGATAAAATAAATAGGTATTTGCTCTCAAACAGTTCCTTTAATAGATCAACCTAATGCTTTTTAACTTCTATGCTAAGCCCCATTAGCTCAACAGCACACAAGATGATAGCCTAAGTGCTGTATCTCAAACATTAGGCGTTTAATGCCTTTGAACATCTCTCATGCTATTTAGAGCAATTTCTAATCATGTGGAAAAAAGACATTTGTAATGCAAATAAGCACTGTGCTCAGCTGGGTTTTACAAGCACATCACACAGGAACTTGAAATAGGCATCCTCTTTGGGATGCATACCTAGGCAAATGTCTTTCACTTATTCTAAACTATCCCAATATGGTACCCTTCAGATGTATAGTACTACAACTGTCACCATCCCTAGACAGTATAGCCAATGATTGCATTGCCTGTCAATATTATGGGCTTAAACCAAGTTGCACACCTGGAGAGCACCAAGTTGGGAAACTACACATATCTAAGAAGAAGCATTAGTTTTGGGCTGAAAAGTATTTAAGACAATTATATATGATAGAAGTAGTAGTGGAAAAACCTCTAGCCCAGCCAATGGTGCTTTGTAGGTATCCCAGGAGTTTAAGTTATGGTAGAAACTCAGAAGAAGGTAGCAATGGGAAAACACTTCCGTACTAGAGCCCAAACCCCTCCATGATGGTGTCTACGTACAGTAGTTACCAGGAGTTGAGGTCAAGGAAGCTTTGCTTTTTTATGGGTTTGTCATGTTATGTTTTCTTCCAGAGTACTGACTGCCTTCATTAAAGTTACTTTCTGAGAAAAAGAGTATATCAATTAAAATACTGGATTGTGAAAGAGTTACAAGTAAGATGAAATATAAACCACAGACCAGAGGGCTAAATATTGGCATTTATAAGAGATATGTTTATCATAAATCTATAGATTCCCAAGGTATACAGCCTATTATAGACTACTTTTTTGTGTTTAGTGTTATAAATGACAGGTGACAGTAGTTAACAGGATTATAAATTTCTCTTTACCCTGTGTTCTCAACTGCTCATCCTTCTTAGCAATAAAGGTGGCATAAATATAGGTCAGTGATGATGAACCTTTTAGGCACCAAGTGCCCAAAGTACACACGAATGCCCAAACTGCAAGGTGCAGACACAGGAACATACACGCCCAGCGCATGCTCTGCAGAGACCCAAAGACCAGCTGGCCAGCAGGAGGCATGCACAACAGTGGTGGGTTGCCCCCGGTTTGGACCGGTTCAAAAGAACTGGTACTAAAACCGGCTGGAGGCTCTGTCCACTGCCTGGGATGTCATCATCGGCGATCTGTGTATGCACGATCCCATTGAGAACTGGTAATAAAGGTAAGTAGAACCCACCCCTGGTGCACGCATGCGTGGCAGAGACCCAAAACAGAGCTGGGGCAACAGCATGCATGCCCACAGAGAGGGGCTCTGCATGCCACCTCTGACACGCATTCCATAGGTTCGCCACCACTGGTATAGGTCAAGTTATAATGGCAATTGGGACCAAAATTTCCATCATTAAATGGTACAGTTTAAAAGTGTGATGTCATGTAATTACTTAAGGGGGGGGGAGAGAGAGAGAGAGACTTATCCAAACAATTTGCAATCTTAGTTTCCAGCTTCCCCATTGACTTTGCTTGTGGAAAGCTGGCAGGGAAGGTTGCAAATGGAGTTCATATGACCATGGGAACACTGCAACAGCCGAAACTTCAAGGATCGGTTGTAAATCCCTTCATTCAGCACCACTATAAATTTGAGTTATAGTGAAAGGAATGGATGTAACCTGAGGACCACCTAATATAGCACCATTCTTTCTCTAGGCCTTTCCTTTAAGGAATGGAATAACTGCAAGTTAGTCCTCAACTTAACAACATAAATTTTGGGCTCAATTGTGGTTGTAAGTGAGACATTTGTTAAGTGAGTTTTGCCTCATTTTACGACCTTTTTTGCCACAGTTGTTAAATGAATCACTGCAGTTGATAAGTTAAGAACCTGGTGGTTAAGTGAATCTGGCTTCCTCATTGTTTGTCAGAAGGTTGTAAAACATGTCCTTGGGACACAGCAACGGTCATAAGTATGAAACACTTAAAATTTGATCACATAATCATGAGGATGCTGCAAAGGTCTTAACTGAAAAACGGTCATAAGTCACTTTTTTCATTGCCATTGTAACTTTGAATGGTCACTAAATGAACTGTTGTAAGTCGAGGACTAGCTGTAGTCCTATATTTTCCTCATTCCCTACTAAAGGTTCAAGCAGCTTGGTAACAATTCCTTATTACCAAATTGCTTCTCAGGCTGTCATTCCTTATCAGTTTATAGGCGGGTAGAAAAAAAAATTACTTGTTCTTGGCTTGCTCAAACTGGTCTATGACTTTGGAAAGCTATTAGGCTCTGCTACTTCTTTGCCAGCTGTATTAGCTTCAGACTCTTGTTACACACTCCACCAAACTCTTAATGTTCAGTTTTTTCTCCTCCATGCACGACTGCTTTCTCCTTCAGTTCTCCAAGTCATCTTACTTTCTCTCTTCCACCAGCACCCATGTCCCTGTGCCTTCAGCATTTCTCTTTTTATCTCTCTGAAACACAGGTTTAGTTCTTCACCCTTTCTTGTTAAGTGTTTTTCCTTCTACATGTAGTTCTGCGGTATATTTAATTTTAGCAGCAGCATTATATTTCCAAACGCATGAATAAAAACCTTAGAACCAATATCTCAATGGAAAAGTGGCAATCCAAAGAAAGTTGAAGATTGTATGCAAGGATAATACCCATACAGTATACATTACTCCCTTTCAAATGCCTTCCTTATGAAAACTGGATTTTTCTCTTTAGAGTCATTACAGTTTTGTAACACAAAGTTGCTTAGAACAAATGATCAGGTCCCAGTGATTTCAAAAAGGACTAATGTACTTTTCCCTAACCTAGTATTCCCCAGTTAAACAGAGACCTCCATTCTTCATAAACTTGTGGGGGCTTTTTTCCTTCTGTTTAATTGTGCCTGATTCTCAGAGACTGCCTGGATAAGTCCCTACAGTTTTCTTGGCAAACTTTTTCAGAAGTGATTTGCCATTGCCTCATTCCTAGGGCTGGAAGAAAGTGACTGGCCCAAGCCCACTCTAGCCCAAGGGACTAAAATTCAGTCTCCCAGTTTCTAACCAGATGCTTTATCCACTCTACCAAACTGGTTCTCTATAACCTTGGTTAGCATGGCATAATTAATAGTTCACTGAATGAACTCTCTTGTATGCTATTCTACAATATTTTAATCTTGTTTTTATCTTTGGAATTTAAATGAGTTGTTTAAAGGTTTTTTATTCATTTAAACTGTTTTTACTATGTATGATACCCAAACTGAGATGGTTTTATGACTCAAAATCAATACAGCAGTCTTAGAGCATCCTTTTAAACAATTTTTACACTTTACATAAGTAGGAGAGCAAAAAGAGATGAGCCTCTCTTCCTGACTTCCTGAAACACTGAATGACAGAGATTATAAAGGTTATAAATTGGTGGGAAATTGTCACTGGGGGAAGTTCTAGATACATAACTCTTTCTTACACTCTGGTGATTTGTTGCAAGGAGCATTAATGGACTCAAAAACAGAACAGCTAAAATAATGCAGATTGCTTTCCAGTGTTGTAAAAATTTTTGTGAAGTTTTTCATTTTTAATCAAGTACTGTTTAGATGGTGCAGTGGCTTAGTGGTTAAGATACTGGAAAGCTGGCAGCCCAGATTCGAGTCCCGAGTGTCACACAATGGAGTGAGTCCCCATCCATGCCTCAGCTCCTAGAAGTTCGAAAGTATGGAAATGCAATAGTTACCACTATGGTGGGAAGGTAGCAGCTGTCTATGGCATCATGCTGGCCTCATGAGCACGGCAATGTCTTTGGACAGCGCTGGCTCAAAGGCCTTGAAATGGAGATGAGCACTGTCTCCTACAGTCGGCAATGACTAGCGAAATAAAATCTGCAGGGACTCCTTTACTTTTCCTTTATTGTTTGGGTGGTGACACAATGGCTCAGCAATTAAGATGCTGTGCTTGTTGGAAAAGGCTGACAGCTCCAGTTCGAGACAGGAGCATTGTGCGATGGGGTGAGTTCCCATCATCACCCGAGATCTTCCCAACCTAGCAACCTAGTTTGAAAGCATGCAAATGTGAGTAGATAACTAGGTATTATTTTGGTGGAAAAGTAACAGCTTTCCGTGACATCATGCTGACCATGTGACCATGGAAATGTCTTTGGTCAGTGCTAGAGATGAGTGCTGCCGCCGTATAGTTGACAATGACTAGCAGAGTAAAATCCTCAAGGACTCCTTCACTTTACTGTTTGGGATTCTAAGAAACGTGAGTAGATAGGCAATGAAAATTGGTCAGGCTTTTAAGAAGGGAGAAGAGAATTTGACATTTGTTCTCCTTTCTAATTTAGAGTCTATTCTTGATAACTACCAAATGTTGCCGTTCAGTACTAGACAGTAACTGGAAAAAAGGTTTTGTTTCAAAGTTTTATCCTAGGGGGAAAAATCACTTCTACATTTCCTCGCTTACAGTATGTGGCTTTAAAGGTATCTGAGAAATCCATGACAAATGTTAAACCCACAATGATCCCAAAGTTCAAGATTAATATTAAAGTGGGCATAACTGGGATATACAAAACATAGTCTCTGAATCTTTGATTAAGTCCCATCAAAGGTTTCAAGATCTTCAAAACATTAAAATAGTATTGATGAATTTGACACTAAAGTGGATTCATCCAAATATTTTATTTCAAGTTTATTGGACTCTCCAAAGAATTGTATTAACACGGACATCAGTTTTTCTTTGCTGGAAATATATATATTAAAAAATGAGAGTTTCTTGGCCCATATGATTTGAGCTTGTGAACTACCGGCAGTGTTTTGAACAGTATGTCAATGTACATAAGGAGATTTGTGGGGATGTTAAAGATGTTAACATGATGCTGAATTATCTGCCAAAATTCTGGAAGCTGTCTTTGAGGAATTATGATTGCATTGGAGGTGGGAGGTAGCAAAAATTATATTGAGAAACTGGAAAAGTGTTACTATTCCAGATGTTACGTTCTGGCTTCTGAAAACATGTTATAAATCCATCTAGAAAATGCAATATCGAAAATCAAAATCATCAAATAATGAAGGAATATGGTATAAATTTCATGATATTTTACAATAATGCAGTGGCATTTTAAATGATAATCCCATCTTTTTCTGCATGATAATAATATAAAGTATCTTTTGCAAACCAGCGACATCTATATGTTTATCATATTTTTAGATGTTTAGTATTGCAATGTGCTAAGTTTTATTAGAGTCTAAAATTTTTGAGGGTGATTTTTTTCCCCTTTTATTTCTTGGCTTAGCTTGGTTTTATTTTATTTCTGTTTATTAATTGTATTTAGTTTTGCATGTCCCTTTTCTATTGGTTATATTCTGAGTATATAGTATTGAGTATTGGGTATTGAGTATTGGTTGTATTCTGATGCTCTATTTTTGTAATGTTATTTTAATAAAACTAAACAACATTTTAAAAACAAAAGAGGATATTTTTGAAAGAAATGTTATGCCACTGTTGAGTACCTATTAGTACTAAATCCAATCAAACAGGGCCTGTGATAGGGTCTACTCCAAAGGAATGATAGTACTGAAAAAGTCTCTTTCTGCCTTAATATGTGAGCACAATTTTATTAAGCATCTATACTTCAGGCAAAGGTAAATAATATAATTGTACTCTTTAATCTGCTAAATCTGTTTTTGGATTCTGAAAGCAAGCCCTTGCAAAATATCTTAGAGTTATACAAAGCTTCATGGCCACTGGTTCATTCTCAAAGTAACTGGTAACTAATATACATTCTTGATTTTATTACTGTCATATTACATTAGTTTGTACTGTACTTAGCTGAGAGTATTCTACTTTCACTCTGTGCAAAGCTTTCATAGCTGCAAACTATAAGATATATTTCCAGATGTATATATTTCTTAATTCTTGATCTCAACCAAGCAAATATTTTTAAAACAACATTAACTTCATGCATGTGTTTTAATATGTAATGTTCCCCATTTAAAATTAGTGCTTTTTGAATTCTGATGGAGAAGATTGTTGAGACTACCTTAGGCCACAAGAAGAACAAATAATTCAAAATTATATGAAGTAGAATTGACTGCTCACCATAACAAAGAATATTTATACCAAAGCTTAAAAAATTTGTACAGATAATGCAAAGTCAGCAGAAATTGAAGAAGACTCTGATATTTGGAAAAATCAAAGGCAACTGAAAAAGAAGACAACCAAAGTTACGGTAGCTATATATTATCACTATGACACAAGTATGAGATTGCAAGAATTCAAAGAAGCAAAATGTTTATTGGCTCAGACAAAAAAGTTGGAAAGGATTGAACAGCATAGTTCTAGGCAAGAGAAACACCACAATTGAAAGTGGAGCAATATAGTCTAATATTATTATTCCACATTCTGGTATGTGTTGTTGCTGTTGGTGATTTCAAAAAGGAGGTCCAGGTGAGAGAACTACAGACTTGATTGTGGCAGCAATACCAAGGGAAGGGCAGACAATGAGCCTGATTGTCTTTTCACTCAAAAGAAGATTAAGGTTTTCCCATTCAAGAGAGAAGATTATGGACTTCTGACACTGAATGGGTAGATTTTGATTGGAGAAACAATCCAAAGGCTATTCCCCTTTTCACCAGGGCAATTTTTGCAATTACTTTACTGTTCTTTGCCTCCATTTCCTTCAACCAATTGACAAATAATTCAGCTCTGGATTCAGACCATATTACCATGGTCTCTTCCATCCCACCTGGCCACTTTCTGACCATAGTTTTCCATCTCAAATATGCACACACCTTAGGAAAGAACGTATTCACTCAAAGGCAGGTTTATTCCAAATCCAAGCACCTGCATTCACTTTCACCCCTAAATCTCATTTGGATGGTCCCCTGAATCACGAACCACTGGCTTATTTTTGCATCTGGATTGTTTTGTGGCATTTACTTTACCTTAAAAAAAAAAGCCAGTT
>JANHZT010008160.1:8501-19153 GCA_032468215.1 Stegonotus admiraltiensis | reverse complement strand
ACAATATAAAACCAATAAAATCCCCTTTAAAAACCCCATCAGTCCAATCTGGCCAGGCCAAATAACCATGTTTTGAGTTCACGGCGGAAAGAGCGAAGGTCAGGGGCCATCCGGAGCTCCAGGGGGAGCTTATTCCACAAAGTAGGCGCGCCCACCAAGAAGGCCCGCTCCCTGGGAGTCACCAGCCGGCACTGTCTGGCCAATGGGACCCCAAAGAGGCCTTCCCTGTGAGAGCACACCGGGCGATGGGGAGCTGTTGCTGGCCGCAGGTGGTCTGCCAGGTACTCTGGGCCTAAGCCATGTAGGGCTTTATAGGTGATTACCAGCACCTTGAATCTCACCCGGAAAGCAACCGGTAGCCAATGCAGGTCGCGCAGGAGGGGTGTAACATGAGAGTGTCGGGACACTCCCATCACTACCCACGCGGCCGCGTTCTGCACCAGCTGAAGCCTCTGAGTGGTCTTCAAGGGCAGCCCCATGTAGAGAGCATGCAGTAGTCGATCCGGGAGGTGACGAGCGCATGAGTGACTGTGCGTGGGTTATCACGGTCCAGGTAGAGGCGCAACTGGCGCACCAGACAGAGCTGAGCAAATGCCCCCCTGGTCACGGTCGCAACATGGTCATCCAAAGTCAACCATGAATCCAGGAGGACGCCTAGATTGCGCACCCTTTCTACATGGGGCAATACCTCACCCCCTACAGCCAACGATGGAATATTCTCCTGGAACCATGATGCCGATACCCACAGCCACTCCATCTTGGCAGGGTTGAGCTGAAGCCTGTTCCTCCCCATCCAGAGCCGCACCGCTTCCAGGCACCGGGCCATCACGTCAAGGGCATCACTGGGTTGATTCAGGGTGGATATAAAAAGTTGGGTATCATCAGCATATTGATGATACCCCACCCCGAAACCACGGATGATCTCCCTCAGTGGCTTCATATAGATGTTGAACAAAAGTGGAGAGAGGACCAACCCCTGAGGGACCCCACACATAAGGGGCCTCGGGGCTGACTTCTGCCCCCCACCAACACTACTTGCAAGCTCCCAGAGAGGTAAGAGGAGAACCACTGTAATACAGTGCCTCCCACTCCCAACCCCTCAAGGCACCACAGCAGGATACCATGGTCTATGGTATCAAAAGCCGCTGAGAGATCTAATAGGACCAGGACAGAGGAATAACCCATGTCCTGAGCCCTCCAGAGATCATCCACCAGCACGACCAATGCCGTCTCCATGCTTTACCCGGGCCTGAAACCCGACTGGTGTGTGTCCAGATATAATGCTTCATCCAGGGCCAATGGGAGCTGATGTGCCACCACGCTCTCAACAACCTTTGCAATGAAGCGGAGGTTGGAGACAGGGCAGAAGTTATAAGATAGCTGGATCCAGGTTAGGCTTGAGGAGGGGCCTCACCACCGCCTCTTTCAAGGTGGCCGGGAAACTCCCCTCACCTAAGGAGGTGGTTATCACAGCCTGGATCCAGCCATGTGTACCCTCCTGGGCCGAATAAACGAGCCAGGAGGGACACGGGTCCAGCACACACGTGGTGGTACTCAGCTTCCCCATGATCCTGTCCACTTCCTCAGGAGTAACAGGATCAAACTCGTCCCAAATCACCAGACCGGTCACCACCTCCCGCACCGACTCTGCCCAGTCGGAGTCCAGTCCCTCCCGAATCTGAGCGATCTTATCCCGCGGGTATTCACTACATTCCTCGACCCACCCCTGCACAGGGTCTTCCCCCCCTCCCTGATGCAAGAGGGAGCAGGACACCCTAAACAGGGCAGCTGGGTGATTCTCTGCAGATGCAATGAGGGCGGAGAAGTGAGCCCGCTTCACGGCCTCCATCGCCACCAGATAAGATTGAGTGAAAGATCTCAACTGTGGTCAGTCAGATTCAGAACGACTGAACCTCCAACAGCTCTCCAGACCTCTCCTCCGACACTTCATCTCCCGGAACTCCTCAGTAAACTAAGGAGCCAACCGGGATCTGCGTCAGGTCAGAGGTCGCAAAGGCACAACCTGGTCGAGAGCTCCTGAAGCTGCCTTTTCCCAGGCATCCACCAGAGTCTCGACCGGGGCATGGGAAAGAGAGAGAGGTATAGTCCCAAGCTCCCTCTGGAACCTCTTGGGGTCCATCAGGTGCCTGGGGCGGAACCATATAGTCGGCTCCGCCTCCCATTGTTAAATTTGACAATGTAAATATATGCAGTAATTAAGTACCAACTCACTATACACAGAGAGAGAGAGAGAGAGAGGGAGGGAGGGAGAGAGAGAGAGAGAGAGGGTGGATCAGTTGCTGCACCCTTTTTTCTAAAAAGAAATTGTACAAATCCTTACTCTCTGTACCTTCCATGAACAATGCTTTCCACATCCTCATTTGCAGTCAATCAAGTTTGCTGTACAAAAATACACAATTAATGCTGCAGACGCAATCAATTATATAGTTTTTAAAAACATCTTTTTTATATTAATAATTGTTTTGAAAAGACAATTAAAATGCATATTGTACAAATTAGCTTAATGTTCAAAATAATCACTGAAAAAACATCACGGCCATGAGAGGCATCAAAATAGGCAAAATGATGGACACAACATTGTGATTCAAGCTCTGCCTCTTTGGTTGATGTGTTGATGTCCCATAAATACAAAAAAAAAGGTTTTGATTCACCATATCACACTTGCTACCTTGTTGATACCCATGATAATAATTTATGTGCACAGCCATGGTACAATATGAAACATATATCTGCATCTGCATTCATATGTAGCATTCATAACTGCGTTAAAGATATATATGTACTAGCCAAAAAGAACTCACATTTGCTGCTTCCAGAAAAACAGTGTAACTCTGAATTTATTTAAACAAAAGATTCTAAGGGCTGAAAGTATGTTTGAAAGAAATAAACCCTCAGATAAGAAAAAAAGAACCTTACTCTTTGCTTAGAAGACATACATATGAAATCTAAATGTTCTATAAAATGACCTATCCTACTCACACCAAGAACAATATTTGTTATTTATATAAACTTCTAAATAAAACATACCAAATTATATAAACTTCTAAATAAAACATACCAAATTACTGTACATATGCAGTATAGTCTAATAAAACAGGTAACAGTTTTAAATGGCTTTTCAACAGTGATTTCTTTGTACAGAAATATACACAGCCAAATTTTCAATAAACCAAACGTAAACAATTTTGTACTGGCCAGCTTTAAAACATTCCCTATATACACCTCTCAGACTCTGATATGAGAATGAAACACTGCCTATCAGAAATTCCTTCTTTGTTTAAATGCTTCTTGCAAGTATTTAACATCCATAGAGATCTGCACTTCTCCACATTGCAAATAATAGAATCTCCCTGCTCCATGAATGTATTACTGCATAAGCATGTGTGAACATAATAAATGCTTTCACTACACTCATGCAGTATTATCATTTACCTGCATATGACTTTATGCATCCCAAGAAAATCTGGTAGTCCTCAAAGATTTATGCCGTAATAAAATATGAAATAGTTGTCACACAAATGTTACAGTTAAATGATGCAGGAAAGTATATAACAGCTACACTGTAGCTAGGTAATTAGATAAATAGACAGACACAACAGAATCTCCAGAAAAGAGCAATACAATCAATAAAACATGACTATCAACTTGTTAAGGATTATTCAAATGTCTATATTTGAAGTAGTAATCATGTGCCAAATCTGAGCTTCCAAATCTGGATGACCACTATATGGCATCAAGCAGACCATTAAATGGCCAGTTTGACCATTTGAACTCCTGCAGCTTTACTTTAGATCCTCTCAGTTTTCAACTACCTTCTACATAAAAGTTATCACACTACACAGAAGGCATTCAAAAATGAAGGCTTTTCGTTTAAGTTTCCAGAAACAATTTACGGTATAATAGATACAGTTGTGTCACATGCCTCTGGTCTAGAACAAGCCTTTGCATTAGTGCCACATCACAGATTTCTGATCACTGAATATTCATGGTTACACTTCCATTGTCTCAGGCTCATGACTGAATCGAAAGCAAGGGAAGTATGAAATAACTCTGTAGCATTAGAATTCT
Source organism: Stegonotus admiraltiensis (assembly GCA_032468215.1). Classification (NCBI taxonomy): domain Eukaryota; kingdom Metazoa; phylum Chordata; class Lepidosauria; order Squamata; family Colubridae; genus Stegonotus; species Stegonotus admiraltiensis. The sequence goes on along the minus strand of JANHZT010008160.1, from coordinate 15,064 downwards.
CTGTATGATTACACACAAATGGAATACTTCTCACAGAGTATTACCATAGTCATAATATGGTAATGTTGTATTTTTCCCCCTTTTGTTCAGTTGTGTCCAGTTCTGGGACACTACCTGCAATTTTTCTTGGCAAGGTTTTTCAGAAATGGTTTGCCTTTTGTCCTTCCTAGCGCTGAGAGAAAATGAGTGGCCAAAGATTTCTAGCCTGCTGTCTTAACCACTACACTAAACAAAATGCTAACACAGTACTGTACAGTATGGTAGGGTAGGGTAGGGTGTGGCGTGGCGTGGCGTGGCGTGGCGTGGCGTGGTGTGGCGTAGCGTGGTATGATATAGGAATAAGCAGGAGGGAGCTCATTGTAATACATCAGCAGTTTGAATTATAGTGGGAAAAGCCACAGAGGTACAGGGAGAGGGCAAGAGGAGTCAAATAATGAAAGCACGGTCACGATATTATAAACATATACAAAAGCAGTGCAACATGGCTTTTAATATTTTAAGTAACAGCTTTAATCCTGCAGCTTTGAAAGCCCAGCATAGAGATAAACATTTCCAATAGATATATTCATTTAATTAGTACAGCATATTTAAAAAAAACCTGCATATGTCATAAAACCATAAATCTCAAACTTTGGGTATCTTTTGCAGATACATGTCAAATAACAATGCAAATCTAATTTAAAACATCCTTTTAAATACAGTGGAGATTACTACCACCTAGTAACGTAGGCATACGTTACTGTAGGCATAGTTTATCAATTTTGGTTGAAAGGCATGGCCATTTTGTTCTTAGTTGTGCATGGTAGTTATTACACATAATTAGTTTGTTTTTCAATTGCCATGATTACCAGGTAAAAATGCGCCAATGGTTCCTTCACAATGGACCAAGCAACAAAGAGGAGCTTAAAACCAGCCATATGTTTCTTTTCTGGCACACTGCAGCCAAAAGAAACTATCATTTTCCACCTGGAAGTCCCAGCAACGTAAAAGCAAGCCATGATACTTCACAACTGTACCCTTGAGTCTAGAAAACTCGGCAAAATTTCAGTGAAACCATAGTTAGCTGCAAGCATATTATATGAATGTACTAAAAAAATGACTTTCTCTTTTATCAACACAAGTACAAAAAATTTCAATAATTCAATACTTCATCTAATTATTTCAGCCAAAAATTTCTTCATCCCATATCTCATATTTTATCTATTGGCAAATAAAGCCTCATATTTCAATCTGAATCAGCAAAACTCCATTAAGAACTGCCAGAAATAAGGATATACATATATTAACTTTAAACCAGTAAAACAATTTAATATTTTTTCTCTTTACTCAATACCATGTAAAAACACAAAGTACCATGTAAAAACACAAAGTACCATCTAAAAACACACACAAAAAAAACCTTCCTATGTCTTATACCTATAAACAAAACTTTAAAAATTCATCATTCAATCTTAACCAAAAAAAACCATTAAGAGCTACTAGAAACAACAGATTAAATATTAATATTTAATCCCTTCAAATGATATCCCACAAATTTAGCATCTTCGTTTTATCTCCCCTCAATTTTAATATTATTTAATATTAGAAAATTATTATTTTCTTTAAAACTACAACACAATTCTGTTCCTCCCATTTCATATCTACTACCAAATCATTAGAGTCTTATGATTGAGTCCTAGTCAAGAAAAACCCATTAATGGTTCTTAGGAAAAAAAAGGATCATAGACAATTTAACCTTCATAGAATAAATCAACTCTATTAACTTTTGTTTTCAAGGTCTTGATTATTCCTTTTAGTAACATCCCAAAAGCAGATTTCTTCTCTTTTCCTTTCAAGAATTCCTTTATAAGCATAACATATCTCTCTTGTAAATCCAAAGTAAGAATATTGTCCAAGTCAATTTTCTAATTTAAAATCCATGTATCGAAGTCACTCTTCTGATTTATTATTTGTGTATCCCTTTTAACTATTAAATTTTCATCCTGTTTCATTTGTAAGCCCTGTTATATATAATCTTTTGTCAATATCATCCTTGTATCCTATCAATTTTAAATCTATCTAAAACAGACTGTTTTTCAGTTACATTGTCTTCTATCTCTTCTTTTTAAGCCCGTTTTTATTGCCTCAGACAATATGCTCAATGTACATTGTTCCCAAATATACTTAAATTCTTCTAGAGTGAATTTATATGCATGCTGTTGTTTGTCTTCTATTTATTTTCCTTTTTTCCTTTTCCCTTAGCTTTTTTCTTTCTTTCTTTTTGCACTTATTTTTTTTTAATTTTTAATATTTTCCTTAGTTTATCTTAATTTTATTTCAACAAAAATATTATGAATGTACACAAAACTGATGCAATCTCTGGAAAAATGTTTTTCCTTCAAGCCTTCTCTGTTAAATGAGAAACCATTCTTCCATGATTGGAAAACACTTTCTGCTAACAAAAGCCAAGTCTATGATTTTAACATGCATCTACTTATATGAATATGTTCCTGCTAACACACTTCCTTTAAAGGGACAGCATTCTTCCAAATGTAACCAACATCTGGTTATCTGGTTAGGAAGGCAATTATATATGTAAGTTATTGTCTGGAATATTATTCCTGCCTTGAAAATATGTTCAATATTTTCTATTGATAGCAAGGAAGCAATCAAAATGAAGTGAATAGAGAAACAAAAGTTCATGTGACAGCCAGATGTAAAAGAACAGAGAGCACTGACACAGCAAACAGCATGTAAGATTAAACAGCAGCCACCTATAAATCCAATTACAACCAATTACAATTTTCCTGCTAATGCATCTTATTGTTTCAGAAACCAGAATATGCCTACCTTACAATCAAAGTAATATATTTAATGTTTAAATGTTGATTCACTTTTTTCACCTGACTAAGTAAACAATTCTTTTTAACTTTTAAGGGCCACCTGAGCAAATTCAAAAAACATTTTAAATATTTAAAAGACAGTTTAAAGATAAAGGTAAAAATGCTACTTACCAAATCATGGTTTGTTGAATTAGAATCATCTTCTGGAAATGGGATGTAAACAGCTAAGGCCACACAATTGGCAAAAATAGCCAGTAATATAAATATGTCAAACGGTCTTAAAGATTTTGTTAAGGAACATTCAGTTGTAAGACATAGAAATCTTTGTCATAGTACTAGTTTGTGTTAATTTTGCATAATATACAAGAAACTTCTTTCTGAAGTTAAATCAGCATGCTCCTGTCATTTGGTTTGGTTTTGTGATTGATGAAAGTGTCAGCTACCTTCCACAGATAATTATATTCCCATGTTGGATTGTCTTTGAGCACTTAGGGCCTTTCAGTGTCTTATTACTTCACATTACATTTTTTCATAGTAGAGTTATTAAAAATAATCTAAGTTGTATATGTATATAAAATCAATAATGCTTTAACCATTATAAAATGCTTTCAAATAATTTTGCTACTTCGTGTCCATTCATTCTTACCACTAGTACTAAAGGAACTCAAATACAAGTAACATGAGTTGTCTATATTCCTGCCTAGTTACCTACACATTTATTGGATTTAAGTGTCCATAGTTCCCATCAAAGAAGAAGCAAAGATGTAGTACAAAGCAAGAATCTCTCTTCCTCATTTCCAGGCTACCAAAGATAGATTGATAATGCCATAAGAATAATGCCATAGATAATGCCAAAGAAAACATTATCAACAGGATAATGCTTCCGAATCATCAGACATCAGGTTGCTTCCAGTAATAGTGAAATTGTCTTCTATTCTTTCATTTCACCCTCTAAACAGCTAATCTATGAGGTAGATATGGCTGAGAAAGAATAAAGAACCCAAAGCACACTCATCAGGGTAGACTTCAACATGGATCTCCTTGGCCCTAGTTCAACAATCTAATCACTACCCCATACTCATTTTTGACCAAATACTAAATCAAACTATGCACCTTTTACATTACTGAGAATGAGCATAGTAGATGCAAAGGTACATCAGTTACTATCAGGGCACCTGCAGGATTCAGCATTTTTCTCAATAAGCAAGAAGTCATCATGCAAACATGATGCAAACTGAGCCCCCATCATATGCCATAACACATTTACAAAATGATTAGAGTGAGCCTATGATGTAATAGATATGTAGTTGATATTTTGCATCCTTTTCCACACACCTCCTTGAAAACACCTCTAGTTACTACTTTATCCCAAGAAATCACACCAAACTAACTAGAGGCCAACTGCACTCCATTATGAATATTGTTACCTGACTTCAAATTCTTAAAGTTAGACCTTCAAATACTTGGAAAAATTGCAAAGAGGAATGGACAAGTAAATGATGTCATGTGCATTTTGACATCATGATGGAAATGACACAGATTGTGAATATGACATAAAACCAATAATATGAATTATACAAACTGGATCGTTTCCATAATGATGTCTTAATTCAATGACATTGTTTGCTCTTCCATCCCTATTTGCAATCTCTAATTAAATATTGAGTGAATTTTGGGGCATTTGTCCAATAAAGCCACTCAGATTTAAGAGAACATGGACTCCATCTAGATAATGACAATAGAAATGACTGTGTCTTCATCCTGGGAAGCCATCTGGAATTATTTGAGCCTGCTAATCTTGAGGAAGCTGACAGGGCTTTCTATAGTATTACTACCATCAATTCTCATTTGGATTACTGCTCTTCATGGTTGGTTAATATTTCCCATGAAGTGGCAAGAAGTTGGATTTGAGCAGTAATCAATACTTCTTTGATTGAGGGTGTTCCTAGCACTTTAAGAAACCTTCATGCAATCTGGGATAATCTTGGTAGCCATTCACTAGTAGCCTTGCAATCTAGAGAGCATAGAGGTAGAAAACTATATGGATTTCCTGATTTTCATTCTAATTGCCAAGCATTGAGGAGTATATTTCGGGTGGGGGAGAGTTTCTTTTGGGAAGATGATTCGTTTTATGATCAAATTATTAGCCTCCTAGAATCTATGGGATTGGGCAGCATACAGTGACGTAAATAAATAAATGTTAATTGCCCCAAAATATGCCCAGTAAATGCTGTCTCAGTAGAAACAATATCCAACTATAATATAAAGTACATTGGGTTAAATCCAAAAGCTCCATTCCACTGATGGAAATGCTCCTTCTTCTATAGAATTTTTGTATCGAATCCAATTTGTGTACATCAATTTTACATATGCACAAAGTGATGAGTTTTTAGGGGAGAACAATCCAAGAAAAAGCTATGTCACTTAAATAATAAAAAGTTACCAATATTTAATGAAAGATGCACAAAATTCCACTGAAAACTCAACACTGACTGAATGTATGCATTAATTTAAATGAAATTAGAAGCACAAATTGTATTATTTACACTTCTTCTCAGAAGTAATTACCACTTATTTAATGGGAGTTACTGCCAGCTCATTGGACATAAGAAACATTAGCTTGGAATGGCTCATATTGAGCTGAACTTAATTAAGAAAGAAAGGATAATTTATCATATTTATAACCCACACATTCCAGCAAGTCTACTATGGCAGCAAACAATAAAGATTGAAACAACGCTTAAGAAATCCAAAATTAATTAAATATTTTCAAAAGCTTCACAATAGAATATAAAAGCTACATATTATAACACCCAACAAACCATAGTGTTTAATATAAAATGTAAAAATATCAAAAAAAACCAAAATCAGCCATATTTTTTTAAAAAAAACTACTAGAAAAGGAAGAATGAGTGGGAAAAAAGGTTTTTAGACTCTTAGAAGAAAGCAGATATGGCGGAATCTAGACTTCACTTGGTCATGAACTCCATACTGATGGTTCTATTACTGAGAAAGCTTTTCCTAGTCAAGGCTGACCAGTCAGTACCTGCAATAAACCCTTTAAGGACAATATGATTTCAGTCTGGCAAAAGATGCTGTCATACTGTGCCAAGGAAAATCAGCACTTCAAATAGCACATTATTTCTTCAAGGAAAAGAAACACCATCTAGTGCAGCTAAGATAAAAAATGGAAAAATGGAAACAGGTATCCTGCATGATACCCAGTCCTACACTTTCTTGCAATCACTCCTAGCAGTATGTTAAAAATCATGAGGGACAGAATAAAAACTGTACGATAATACCATCACTTCCCAAAAGCAGTCAAGGATACCACAGTCAACAGTATGAAAAGCTGCCAAAGCATCCAGGATGAGAAGAAAAGAAATATTACCCTTGTCACACTCTCTCAACACATTGTCCATAAAGGTGACTACACTGTTCCTGTGCTCTACTTGTGCCTGAAATCCAACTAAAATGGATCCAATAAATCAGTTTCAATCAGACGTGGCTGAAGCTACCCAGCTATCACTTGCTCAGTCCCGTTGACCAAAAGTGGCAAATTCAAAAATGTCCTGTATTGTCAAAAAGCAATGCTTCTTTCAATAAGAAATGTACCCCTGCTCATCTTCATGGCTATAACCAGTGGTGGGATTCAGCCAGTTCACACCACTTCGGGAGAACCGGTTGTTAACTTTCTGAGCAGTTTGGCAAACTAGTTGTTGGAAGAAATCATTAGGGCAG
>JANHZT010008159.1:14460-31154 GCA_032468215.1 Stegonotus admiraltiensis | reverse complement strand
GATAGAAAGCCCCCCTGGCCACGGCCGTCATATGCTCTTCTAAAGACAGCCGTGCATCCAGGAGGACACCCAAGTTGTGAGCCCTCTCCGTGTGGGCCAATGACTCGCCCCCAATAACCAGCGATGGAATCAGCTGGTCATATCAGGACGCTGGAAGCCACAGCCACTCAGTCTTGGAGGGGTTGAGTCGGAGTCTCTTTCTCCCCATCCAGATTTATTTAACAATGGTGGCAAGGAAAGTCGTAAAGTGGGACAAACTCACTTAACAAATGTTTCACTTAGCAACATAAATTTTGGGCTCAATTGTGGTTGTAATTCAAGGACTATCCATATAAAGAAGCCCAGTCTTCTTTCTGTATCAAAGCAAGAAGGCTTCTAATCAAATATGTCAATTAGTTGATCCTGTTTCCCTGAACTAAGCCAAAGTATTATGCAGTTCTCAAATGAGAATTTTGAATATTTGAGTCTGAATATTCTGAACACCAAAAAGATTGCTGTGACTCAAAATCTCACATTTTGATCAGACACAAATTAAACAAATCAAAAGAGTCACCTTCCATGTCTCTTGTTTTTTCATTTCTGAGGTGCATTATTGATCAGTTTATAATTAATTTGTGTCTCTCCCACAATCTGAAAAACACAAAATACAAATGCTGCTGATTGGTGAAAAGAAAGTTGCATTCAGCCAGATGGTCTGTAGGCTCAGAATATATTAGCCAGTTTTATTTGCCATTAGTGGGCAGTTGCAACAAATGAGCTCATAGGCCCTTTCTGTCTCCAACAGTTATTATTCCCTGGCTTATTATTATTGCTAGGATTTATCTTGCCTATTACTCAATGGGAATTATTTTACGGACCTCATTTTCCAAGCCTCATTTATTAAGATATGGACTATCCCACAGATAGTATGTACTCATAGTGGAAGAAACAATTTCAGATCTTCTCTTACATCCTATTGGAATTCCATTCTACTATAAAGGTAATTCCTTCTCTCTACATGATTCTAAAAAATTTAAGTTGCAGTTGTCGCTGCTTAATCTAAAGGAAGTCAGTTTCTCTTAATGAGACTATCCCTCCAGAATACAGTCCTTGCAGACTGTATCTTAATAATCCTACGTCTCCTTCAAGTCAACAGAGTACATGGGATACTTTTCTGCCGAACATTGCTGCAACTGGCCCAGATGAGTTTCCTCTTCTTTGGACTGACTCTGTACCAAAGCATTGCATCAAAGAGAGATAGCCCGGAACTACAAATACTGCTTTTGTGGTGGGCTTAAAAGCACTGTAGAGAATAGAGCATTAATGTTAAGTGTAACACACAATACACCACACTGCTAACAAGCCATTATCTCCTGTGACCTGGACCGCTGCAGTGTTCTCTGCCTTCCAAAATGATCTTAATTACTAAGAAACAGCAGTAGCTAATCTATGATAGACAGGACAGGATCAATTTTGTGGGGAGGCTTCCTGAAAGTCAACAGCAGAGGGGACGGAAAATGCACACATGCACACGCATCACTCCCAATGTGATCTTAAGAAATCAGTTCATATTTTCCATTTTAGAAACTAGCATAGAGAGATATGGATTCCTCACCTTAGTTCACCACAGCAATTACAGGTCTAAGTGAGTTGTCGGCACAGCTTCCTAGAGATAAATAGCTACCCACATTTCAAGATTAGAGCAAATGAGTCAGATTAAGCTCTCTACATCAGGTGTTGTTGGGTTCCCCCCACTCCCAAAAAAATCAGGCCACATTTTTACAAATGGAAGTTTGTAAATGTTGGAGTGACATAAACATACTAAATGATAAAGAGAGCACCGGTGAACAGTATAGTTATATGGCAAAAGAGGCTGATAAAATCTAAATTTTCTTTTGTCCCCTTTTTACTTCTAGTTGCTTCACACAGACTTTTTTTTGGGGGGGGGATAGAAGGGGGGACATAATTGAAATACACCTTGAAGAACTGAATGGCATGCACATTGTTACTATCCATGTAATTATTTTGCCAATTCTGCTGACTGCCAGCATTTTGGCACTTTGATTCTCACCGGCTCAAGGTTGACTCAGCCTTCCATGCTTCCGAGGTCAGTAAAATGAGGACCCAGATTATTGGGGGCAATATACTGACTCTGTAAACCACTTAGAGAGGGCTGTAAAGCCCTCTGAAGTGGTATATAAGTCTAAGTGCTATTGCTATTGCCATTCTGTGTTCCGGATTGCTCATTCCATAATAGCATCGCTACAGTACTACATGAACCAAATACTGAATCATATGGGCAGCATATAACAACAAAGTCATTTAACCCCATTTTACAGTCCTCTCTGCTCAGTAGTAAATTCCACTAAGGTCAGTGGGATTCATATTGCCTTATAATATGGCTTTTTTCTATGGCGTAATAAATAAAGTACCCGAAGTATCTAAGATCAAGCTTTCAAAACTATGCCCCTATTGTTTCTATGATTGTAGGGCTCTGTTCATTGTCCTCCTAATTCAAAACTAAGTGAAAATGGCACACAAAGACTCTACCTGAAACAAAAACTGAGGCAGGTGTGTGTGGATATACCTCCCTCTTCCTTAAAATCACCTAAGCTTTGCTCATGACCATTTATGTAGGATGGAGCCTGGCTCACAACTAGTCTTCTCAAGATATATCACATATGGACAGTTGCTTGCTGCTCCAGCTCTTCAAAGATCTGTTCCTAGAATCAGCTGATCCCTGGCAAATTGTCTCTGGAGAAAGGCCAAGAAAAAAAGAGTATGGAAAAAGCACTTGCATTTACTTTACTAAAGTCAACTTTAGGTAGTTGAAAGTGATCCAGCCACCCAGATCACTGTTGCAATCGGACTCAGGGAAAAAAAAAGATAGTTTAGAATTATAATCAACAACAATGAGAACTAGTTTTATATGTGTGTGTATTTGTCTTTATGAACGTTCCAGTTTTATATCCAGAATTATGTTTTAAGCCCTCTTGGGAGTAAAGCCTTCTTTCATAATTCAAACTAACATGAACTTACTTAGGACTGAGTTCCAATAAATAGGGTAGGATTTCATTCTGAATACACATACACTGGAGCATGTATTTCAATTCATTCTCTGGAGATGGTACCTAATAAATGCTCCCTTGGCTCTTTCCTGAAGAAAGTAATCAGTAGAAAAGGCATTTATGGCATTTAAATGGAGCAGTGTAAACATGTTCTTTGTAGTTGAGACTGCTTTAATTTTCAGACTCGGGGAAGTGGGCAGAGGCTGATGAAAATTGGAATATACAAATAATCAGGGATTATTTGGTATCAAGAGGTGGAAAATGCCTAATAAGGAAATACAATGGCACTCATAAATTCTTTATAAAGTCTATGTATAATTTGCAGGATATCAAGTGTTTTCAACACTGAATCTCCTTCATCACACCCTGAGATCTAACATTCTAGCAACCGTATAATTGGCCAATATTAGATATGGGCCAGTCATAAACTAGAGACATAGGTAGAAGTCAACCTACAAAACAAGAAGGTTTGCAATACTTTTTATCAAAATCATTAAAAAATATTTTTTTATCAGTGGTCAGCTCAATTTAATATTAAAACATCAGTTGATGAAATAAATGCATTCTAGAAAGTTGGCTATATTTGCTTCTTGCAGCAAAAACAATTATTAGTTTTGATTTTCATCTGTGGGGCTTAAATAGTAACAAATTATTCATGGCATGAATTTTTTTCCACAAATGCTAACTTCGTTTGAGCCATGGTGCTTGTGAAGTGTCAGCATAATCCACAGAGTGCAATTTCGTAATGGATAAGCTGCCTCTGTTCTTAATGGACAGTTGTCAAATTTTAAAAGATGGGACACTTTAAATTCAAGTTTAGCTGAACAGCACTTAGAGGCAATTTTAATGCATTTTTATTACAGAACTCAGACATGTGAGTGTGCATTGCTTATTTGCTACATTTATTCTTTAAAATATATTGCGGTAAACATAATTCTCTCAAAAAAAGATTCAAGAGGCAGAGTTTTAAAGAGTGTGTAGTTCATTGTAGTTCCATGGTTGAAGTTTTATGCTTGTTCACAATTTTCAGTTTTGCAGTTCTGTTGTTTTCATTATCTAAACATTATCATTGGTGCCAAAAAAGCTACAGGGTCCAAAGAACAATGGATACATCCATAAATTTAATGGATTGTTGTTTTGAGTTTAAAAAAAATATTGAAGCTATGTTCATTTCTGTAGAAAAGATGGATATGACACCATTATATGTTTAAACAAGTCTGGTACATTTGTGCCTCTTAACAGCTCAGTTATTCTCAGTTATTCTTGCATTGCTATTCATTATATTAAGTTTCTTGCATTGGACCTGGGCTTCTAGAGTCCTATTGGAGAAGGGTGGTATAGAAATAAAATTAATTAAATTAAATTAAATTAAATTAAATAATAAAGGAAGGAAGGAAGGAAGGAAGGAAGGAAGGAAGGAAGGAAGGAAGGAAGGAAGGAAGGAAGGAAGGGATGACTCACTGGTCAGAGCTTTGTTCAACAGTCACTGAATTTTTTTCCCTTCATCCTGCTCATTTGATTTCATTTCCCTTCTAGGTAGCCCTTTACTCCAAGCTTTCTATTAGCAGCACTGGATGAGAATTCAACAACTTCCTAGAGCGCACTAACGTGGCCAGCAGTAATGGATTTTGTGATGAAACAAGCCTTAGGGGGTAAGTCTTATCTCCTCACAATATTCTCTTAGTTCTACTATTCTAAGCACTTAAGACTGAATTTCTGGTGGAAGCGGACAGCTTCAAATCAGGCATGTTGGTGGGCTTCCTTGCATGACAGTCTACTTCTGGTCCTTCTTCTTTTCTGTAGGATTAAGATCAGGACTTTGACTTGGCCATTCCTTTCTTCTGCTTTTACCAATCTTTGGCGATACAACTTGTGTGTTTTGGGTCATTGCTGCATTACCCACTTTTTTTGAACTTCAGTTGAAGGCCAGATACCCTGACATTTTCCTGTAAAATTTGCTGGTACAATTCAGAATTCATAGTCCCATCAATGATGACAAGCCCTGGTCCAGAGGCAGCAAATTTGGGTCTGTAGGCCCAAATCATGATACTGCCACCATCACGTTTCACAGATGGGAAGAGACTCTTATGCTGGAATGCAGTGTTTGCTTTCACTGAACAAGATGTTTTTCATTCAGGCTAAAAAATTCTTATTTTGATCTTGTCTGTCCTCAGAACATTCTTCCAATTGTCTTCTGGTTTATCCACATGGACTTTCAGAAACTGTAGATCGGAAGGAATGTTATTTTTGAAGAGCAGTGGCATTCTTCAATCTGCCATGCAGTACACCTTTATTGGTCAGTGTTCTCCTGATAGTGGTATCACAAACACTGACATTTGTCAATTCAAAAGAGACCTATCATTCCCTAGACATTACCCTGGGTTTTTTTTTGACACGTTCTGAAATATTATATGCCATGCTCTTGTTGTGATCTTGGTTGGTCATCCACTCCTAGGGATGGTAACAATGGTGATGAATAGCCTGAGAGTGGGGACAAACACTTTGGGAATAGTTTTGTAAACTTTTTCAGTCTGATGGGTATCAACAGTTGTTTTTCCAAGCTCTTCAAAAATCTTTTTTCAAGCAGTGATATACTTCTACAACCTATCTTATGAAGCTCAGACTTTTATTGTGAATATCTGGAATTCTGTTCTTTAGATAAGGCAGGACCTCCCATACTCATAGTGCTTATCAAATTTGTAGATCCCTTGCACAGCTGGAACTAAAAGTAACTCGTTCCCATGGCTGAAACATACAGTTTACAACAGAGAAGGCCCCAAAAAATCCTGTTAAGTTCTCAGTTGACATATACTACTATGAATGCCCATTGATGTGATTGGAGAGTTTCAAGGCCTATTAAAAAAAGAGAGAACTTGGGCACAAGTTATCCATCTCTGCTTTTGAGCTTCTGAGAGATCAAGGGAGCTCCCCTTTTATTATATCTTCATCATAAAAAGTCTGTAAAGTAGTGGCTTTGAGAGAAAGGACTAGCTCAATTTTATTGCATGAGCTCCAAAGTCAAAAAAGAATTTGAACCTGGATTTCTGAGTCCCAGCCCAATTCCTTAACTATGCTGTCAGATTAGTTCTTGGACTTTACTTATTGCTAATATAGAAGTTTTCTCTTTTTATTTTATTTTCTTTAAGAAGATGGAACTGTCCAGGCATTTGCCCACAATAACACAATCATGGCTATTCCTAAGCACAAAGGTATATTGCTTATATAATATTGTATTCAAGCTTAGACAGTGTTGTCATAATGGGAAAACCAAGACAAATATGGGGGGGGGGGGGCTTTTGAAAAATACAGTGTTCTTATTCAGATGTCTAGTGACATCTGAGCTCCCCCTAGAGATCCGCAAGGAAATTTGCTAATTGTCTCACATACTGACTTCTCACAACCAGAAAGGAGATAATTGGTTCTGAGATTCTGCCTTGGAGAAAGACTTATTTGTTATTGTTATAAATAACCGAAGGCAGCGTGCATATCTAATACAACAACATGTGAGGTGTGTTCAGTTGAGAGAGAGTGACTGGCCCAAAGTCACTCTTTCAGGCCTAAAACACCTAGCTAGGTTTCCATCTAGAAAAGAAAGTGCAAATCACTGGTCCTGGTAGACATTATAATAATGTCTAGCAGGTTTCAGGTTTTGTTTTTTTTTATAAGGCTGATGGAGAAGCTCACAGTCATTTTGCCTGACTGAAGAAACTTCATCAGTCAATCCACCCTCTCCTTATTTCTCTCCTAAATAGTAGAAGTGGATAACACCAGCCTGTTGGGAAATACTGAAAAGAAATGGGATTTCCCACAGAAGTCCCTCTTACTATGTTTTCAACCATGCCATGTGCAGGGGCCACGAAGGACATGGGTAAAATGTTGGGAGGAGAAGAGGAAAAAGATCCTGATGCCCAGAAGAAGGAAGAAGAACGACAAGAAGCCTTACGCCAGCAAGAGGAAGAGCGCAAGGCAAAGCATGCCCGCATGGAGGCTGAACGGGAAAAGGTTCGGCAGCAAATCCGTGATAAGGTGGGTCACTTTCCTGCGATTTTCCAATTACCATATTTTTCGGACTATAAGATGCCCTTCCCCCCTCAAAAAAAGTGGCTGGAAATGGCTGTGCATCTTATAGAGAGAATATTGCGGTGGGAGGGGGGGTTTGTGCAGTGCCGATCAACTGTTCTAGGCGGCGAAAATTGCCACCTATCGCTGCCACCGCTGCCCATTCACAGCAAACGGGCTGTGGTGAATGGGCCACGGCAAACAGGCTGCAGTGGCAGCGAACAGGTGGCAGAGGCAGATTTTTTTTCTTGTTTTCTTCCTTTAAAGCTAATGTGCATCTTATAGTCCAGAGAGTCTTATAGTCCGAAAAATATGGTAATCTTTCTGTCACTAAGATCTTGAGGGAGTGGTTTGGAAGAAATGGCAAGAAAAGGATAGAGAGTAGGGAGAGTGAGCTTTAGGAAACTGGAGAAGGGAGTATTCTTGATCATGATGGCCAAGACTTGGCTTCTTTTTTTAAAATACAAAAATTCAGTTTTGAGAAGCCAGTCAATCTAACCTGAATTATTTGAGAAATGCATTATTACCCAGCAAAATTTATATATTTTAAGCGGTTGTTGTTAAACTATAATTCTCAGCTCTCCTACTGGGCATCCATGAAGGAGCAAAAATATTGAGGGGAATATACTTATCTCAGACATCATGATGTCATTACATAAACAGTGTCATTGTTTTGACTTCTTCATGCCTTGTTATAGAGGCCGCCATTTCTTATTATTGGCCATGCATCAGCTGCTGGGGGTTGTAGTTTAACGACATCTGAAGGTACAGTAATTCTACCCAAAGGCTTGACATTTGGATGGCCACTCCAACTGCATCAGCTTTTTAATAAAGGGAGAAAGAGAGCCAGAAATATTGTCATATAACTATGTCATATCTAATGTAGCCTTCCCATGGCATAGAGTTTCTGTCTAGCACAGGCTAGAGCAATTACAGGAGATGGGAATATTGCAAAACTCAATAGATAATATCCCTTACAGATCCAGCATCTTGGACAATTATCTACAACAGGAATGGAGATCTTCCAGTCCATGGGATAAACCCTTCCTAGTTGCTCCATCTAGCCCTTAGAGACCCAAGCAAGGTCCCTCTCCTTCCTTGAACCCCCTGGTCTCTCCCTGAAACCCTGCCCCCACCCTCCATCTGCCTTCCTACTGAAGGGCTACAACTTCAGGTCTCTATTGCACTTGAAATGTGGCTTCCCCAAAGGGGAACAATGAAGATTGGGCACAGATGGCACCTGGGCAGACAGCACCTGAAGGTAAGAATATAAAAGTAGCCCTGCTGGATCAGACCGAGGCCCATTTTAGTCCAGCATTTCCATTCTGAATTAGATGTCTATGGAGTGCAGCCAGCTATGCCCAATTCACTGCCCTGTGCTTTGGGAAATGCATGGAACATCTGAATTCCTAAAATATACCCTCAGGGATGAGCTTCTAGGAAGGGCTTCTGAAACCTGGAAATGATTCCTCCCCAGGAACAGGGTGGCATCCAGAGAATGGATGGTAAGGGATCAAATCCTGTTTCCCCCCTTGATTGATAGCATTATGCCAGCAGGATGATCCTGCCTAGCCTATTGAGAACAAAGCCTCACAGTTTTGTCCCTTTTCACTGAATTAAAGCAACAAGGACTCTTGCCATGAGCCCTTGAATCTATTTGTTCCCCATTGGAACGTCCCAGCATTGCTTGTTCCTCGCTGCAGTCGTTCCAGATGAATGAAAGAGAAACCCACCTGCACACAACATGGTTACACTCATTCACCTTCTAAACATTATTCCTTCTTTTTCTTTCTACAAAGAACAGCCTCTTCTCTGTAGCTCTTATTCCAGGGCCAGCTATAATTATTTAAAGAGCTTCTATTGGAGTCCAGCAACTAGAGGTGAAGTGGTCTCTGCCAGGCCATAAGATTACCATTTTAGAGCTCCTTTGATGTGAACTTCCTTTTTGTTGCTGATAATCCTTAAATGTACTAAAGCTGGCCAATATTCAGCTTCTTGATGTTAAGAGAAAGGCTGCTTTTTGCTATTAGCAACAGTCATTCATTCAGCTGCATACTAAACTCACTGGTTCAGTGCCTATCCACTGTTAACCTGTTACATTTTTTTCCTTTTCCTTGAGTTTTCCTTTTCTCATCTCTGGAAGGCAGACCTAGGAGCGCACCCCTGGAGAAGTGATAGTCTGTTCAGCAGAGTGATATGATCCACCCTAGCTTCCAGGCTGGCTCTCCCCCGGGGTTAATTGCACTTGCCCAGGAATGATTTTTCTCTGACTCCCATTTCCCCATTTTCACTGCAGCAAGAGGAGAATCATTCATAGAGATTTGGAGTGTGGTCTCAAGGGGCATGTAAATGTAATAAATAAATGAATTGTCTTTAGGCCAAGCGTGAGCCATTATATCCTACACTGAATCTGGATACCGATAGGAGTGTTCTTTGGCATCCTCCTTTGCTATTTTCTTTCACTCAGTCATTCCTCGCCTCCTGGCTTATTTGTCGTCTAAGAGGAAAATATAGGTCACTGGAAATAACTAAATTTCAATCTCTGTCATCTGCCTTTTTAAAAAACCTTAAAATTAAGACAGCAACAGCTTAGCCTGAGCAGGTTTTGCTGTCCCCTTAAATAATTATGCAAAAATGGGAGAATTTGAGCCAGTGTGCTTTGCTTAGTCTTTGGTGCATCTGCCCGTTTTTTACACTGCTTTTAAAAGTATTAATGTCTGGCCCTTCTTTACAGACAGTGAGCTCAATGAAGACAGGCTCCAATTCATCATAAGTTTTGCCTATTCATTCATTTCCCTAATATCTTTTAGGCCAGTTTCTCATTCTGTGGCACCAAGAGAGAACCAGCACTGATACGATTACTCCATCAGTCTTCTGCATTGTTTGAATGCTGAGAAGTTTGAAGTGCTCCTATTGAGTTCTTCCAGAGGAAATCCAGCTTGGCAAACAAGGGTTGGATGTCAATGCTGATACTAGAAAGAATGAAAGGGAAATTATCCCAGCTGTAGGAAGCAATTATAGAAATATTAATTGAAAACATTATGTGTAACAGGTACATCAAGAAGGGATAGACTAAAAATATTGTACACATAAAAATTGCTATGAATGCAAAGCATCAGCTAAATTGGAAGAAATAAGAATGGAGGAATGCCTAATAAGATTGAGAATAAGTTTCATTGGAAGAAAATTCGGTAGCAAATATTGAATGAAGAAGAACTAACTGGAAGGGGAAATTGTCTTCATTTTTTGTTAGTAAACTTCTTAGAGGTACATCCTCCAGGAAAGTTCTTCTGTTTTTCTTATTGCTACTAAAGACTTGAACATGAGAGTACTGTCATATATATATACATACATATACAACTTCGAACGGTCACTAAATGAACTGTTGTAAGTCAAGGACTACGTAAAGATAATTGCATGCAAAATTAGCATCAATTCCACAAAACCCATGTTTGCTAGATGACAGGGTGGGCTATCTCTCCAGAGTCATTCCCTCTGCCAATCATAGCCCCCCTTTTGGCTCCAGTCATCCTCAGATTATTAACAGGAGTGCTGTAGTGCTGTAGGTCTATCTTTAATATCTTTATTTATCTAGAAATGGTAATATTAAGGCAATGTTCCTAAGATCTTTCTCCAGATGTAGATAGGGTATTCATGGCTGCCAGGGACCAGTCCATGGTATGTTTTTACCTGGGGCAGATGAGAAGATTGCAGGTTAAGCAGAACAGCACATTATATTTTGCATTTGTTTAGGTTCTGTATGCTTCTTCACTGTGTCAGAAGAGGAGAGGGAAATGTTACGCAGGCACATAGCACCCTCGACTGCTTTAGCCAGATATCTAGGGTAGAATTTACACTATTTAATCCACTTTCCAACATGGGGCTTAAAGTCATGTCAAACTACAACTCTCATTGCCTACATCCAGCATAGTCATTTGGCATGCTAGCTATGGTTATTGTAAAACATCCTTAACTGAGTCAACAAGGAAGTTACTTTCTAAACGAATGAAAAAGCATAAAATGCTTTTCCAGATTTTCCATTAACGTGAAAGGTAAGGGGTTGGAGTTACATCTGATTTCTTTCAGGGTCCATGCGTTGTTCCAGTACTTGGTGGAGTACCATCTAGAGTCTGTCTTAGCTTAGACAGTAAGGGAAATACTCACGATTATCAGTAAAATTTAAAGGTCTTTTCTGTACAGCGTTCATGTTCGAGACTGTAACCCTAAGAACAGACTGTATCACTATGGAAGCAGCTGATGTCATTTACTGGAGCAGCTGGTTAATCTTCAGAAGCCTCAGTGATTAAGTTAACGCAATCTTAATTTAGGACACCTATGACCCAAGGCCCAATGGTGTTGCAGTCAAGATCTACCTTCTCCTGCAGTTCTCTGAGAAATCTTGTGTGTCTCCCCCACATAGTATGGCCTGAAGAAGAAAGAGGAGAAAGAGGCAGAGGAGAAGGCAGCCCTGGAACAGCCCTGTGAGGGGAGCCTGACAAGACCCAAGAAAGCCATCCCAGCCGGCTGTGGAGATGAAGAAGATGAGGATGAGGAGAGCATTCTGGATACGGTGCTCAAGTATCTGCCAGGTCCATTGCAGGACATGTTCAAGAAGTAGCCGCCATACCAGCCCAAGTCCCACCCAGAGTTTCCTGGTGTTGCCAATTCAACACTCGGTTGAGGCTTTTGGGTGGCGAAGGGACTTTCTTTTGGGGTTTCATGGGGCATTTTCCTTTCCAGTTTTTGTTTCAAGGGGAGACTTCATACATGTCTTTGTGCCACAGGCCTTTCCCAGGCCTTCTTCTCGGTCCCCAAGAGAAGCACATCAGGCACGGGACGTACTCCCTACCCTGCCCCCTTGCTATCATCACTCTAGGCTGCTGGATTCCTTGGAGCCACAGGCTGGGCACTGCCAGTTTTATCTCCTTCCCGTCACCTGGGCTTTCCCTTCCCAACACAGAGCTGGAGTGAAGTTCTGTGGTGCCAAAGGGCCAGCTGACTAGAAAGTCAAAGCAAAGCAAAAATAAATGGGAACTGGGACCAAAATTCAATCACACAACCTCATGGGGTTTTGGAGGAGGAGGCACCAGAAGGAGGCCAGGCCTCTGCACAATCCTCTGAGCCTGCCTCCTTCCCCCATATTCCTTAACCCTGTGCTGACTGCCAAACAGAGATTGTGGCCTGTTAATCTCTGTTCTGCTGTTCCTGCCTAATTCATGGGGGCCAAGGTAGCCCCTGCACATTCCATCTCTGACCAAGAGAAGGACCAGTTGGATACAGATACACACACACACACCACACACACACTCATCCCAATCCTCACTTTAGGGCTGTTGGCAAATCCTAGTCTTGTCATATACTTGGGGAGCTCATTCCTGAAAAGAATCAAACTCCTTCCACAAGCCTAGCATGGAGGCCCACTGCAAAGAATTGTGAGTTACTAGTAGAAAAAAAAATTACCTGGGCTGCTTAGGGGGCCCTGAGAGATAGGTGATTTTCCCCTTCCATCATCCAGTAGTAGTATTTCATTCAAAAAAGTTCTCTAGCTGACACATTTGCAGACTTTTACAGAGAAAAAAGACAAAGCATGAAATCACACTCTCCTTCCCATGCTGCAGAAAGCAATGAATGTGGAGATCGGTTTAGAGATCAACTGACCAACATGAAGACACTCGAGGGAATGGGATGCGTTCATGCATTCAACTGAGGATCTCTGCTTTCTTTAGGAGGTTGTAGGAATGCCCCTCACTAACACTTAGAGAGAGAGCAGTGCAGCCTCTCGAGCCAGGGAGTTTCAGTTGTCTAGTAGACCAAAGGGTCTATGTTAAAGCCAGTGAACCCATCCCTGTCGTATCTTGATCCGAGGACGCTGATATTCTCTTTCCCAATGGAAACATAATGGCCCACACAGATATTAGCAGAACTGTTCTTGCACCCATGGTAGAAATTGTTTCTTTTTCCTCTTTCACTGAAGTGTCTAGAAAGACTACAGCCATGCATACCCAGACACACATGCTGATTCCAAAGGGTGGGTCCTTCATGGTCTATGAGAAAACCTTCCCACTTTTCAGTAACTGCAGCTCAATGTGGCCTGGGAGCGTGGTGGGCACCCGACCCACACTCCAGCATACGCCAGTAGTTACCCTTCACTGCACAGTTGTTGCATTCACTCCGTGGCCGATTCTCCCCATTGTTTCTTCAAAGCCACAACATTACACAAAAAGGTGTGACTATGAGACAAGGAGGAAGCCTCACTGCTGATTTGGCCTGGTGCCCTCTCCCCAGTACCAACAGTCCTTGGCCACTGCTGAAAACAAAATCAAACGTTCATCCTTCTATGGGGAAGTTCTGTAGTTTTCATTCTTGTGTTTATTTGGGAAGAAGGAAGGCCTGGATTATTTGGTAAATTTTCCTGGTACTCTGTCCCTTCTACTTTTGTTTGGGGTTGGGGTTTGAGTTTTGGGAGTTATCTCCCTGCATCCAAAATCTACCATTCTTTCTTTCTATCCTTCCTTTCTTCCTTAATAGTTAAAGCCATATCAGTTAGACTGCAATACTATCAACGCTAAAAACTCTGCAGGCTGCGCTCTGTCATGCTGTATAAAGGAGCGTCCTGGGGTCAGGGACCACCCTTACCCCCTTGCCTGCTTGTCTTTGTCTCTGGCCGCCCAACATGTTTTGCATAGGTATCTCTGTAACAGGGTAAATCACCCCAACACTTGTTATCTGTCTAATTGTCTCTGCTAGTCACTCATTAGATGGTCATCATACAGCCCCATGGAGCTGGGAAGAAAAGGTCCTCAGGCAAAATGAAAAGGGGACCAGGTTGGAGGTGGTAAGGGGACAGCTCATTAGCACCTGTTTTGTCAATATAATGTGAGCTTGTCTGCAGTCATCCCATAGGACACAAGAGTGTGAATGTGAGAGTCCTGCAAAGTTTCATGCTGGTTGCTGGGCAAGTAAACTCTGTGCTAAAAATGGCAGGACTTTGCCAGGGGAACACAAGCTGTTTATTGTCTACATAATCCTCCTGGATGAATGTTGAAAATTGCAATAAATCCACTTTTCACATGGGGCAAAGGGCTGATGCTGAAGCCAGCTTCCCACACTATGGTGACGCTGTTGCTCTCAGTTGACAAAATTACCACTATACCCATTGTTTAGTATTTAGGCAGAGAGAAGTAAGTACCAGTAAGTCTCTCGACTCCTCCAATCTGAGAACTCCATTCTGGGCAAGAACAAGAGGCAAAAACACCTCTCATCTCTTAGAATACTGGAGGGACATGAAATAGCAATGCCAACAGAAATTAGGCAAAATGAAACTTAACTTCAATATGTGCAAATGTCAATAGGCCATTCTAGCCCCAATTCATACAAAAAATATACAAATCAGAAATCTAAGCCTCTTCCTCTGCTACTAGGATAGGAGCAGAAGCCCTGAAACCACAGGAGATGTATTTGTGCTGCAGCTCCTCCTCATTTCAGCATCCTCTTCCCTGCTGGGGAAGAACCATTTTGATTCCCCGTGATCTTTGACCTCAAACCTCTGATAGTATTATCATGTCAGTGGGAGGAGCTGCGGGATGCAGTTTCCAGGTCATTGAGGTAGCCAGGAGAAAACCGTAATATTCTGCTTCAAATCTTACTTAATGGAGCTGGATCAGCTTCCAACTTGAAAGCAGAGAGTATATGTGTTTTATGTATGTATGTATGTATGTATGTATGTATGTATGTATGTATGTATGTGACGTGAGAATGAGTGAGTAAGAGGAAGAATGGAAAGAAAAGAATGAGATAAAAGGCAAAATAAGTTAAGTGATGGCTTTTGATCAGTCTCCCTCAACCAGCTTTTCCCAACTTGATGTCCTGCAATTGTGTTGGGATTCATTTCCCTGAATTTTCAAGTTGAATCTCACCATATTTGAAGAATGCTACCTTATCCCACATATAAAAGTTAAGATATCCTTCTAGATCCCCAGACCATGGGTATCTGTAGACTCCAGCTACTTTTGCCAAAATGATAAAAGCAGTGTCATTGTGTTGAAGTCCCTTTTGGACATACAAACAAATGGCATGTATACGCTCAGAAGCGGCATATCCTGCGTCATGGATCCACTTTGCTCAGATTGACCAATTTGACTGAGGCTGAGGATTACACTCCTTTTGGTTCCACCACTTTTCATGGCCAAAGAACTTGCACAGAAGGCTTGCCTACAATGGGAAGTACACATGTATCACTCAACCTGATGCATTTGCTTGTCCTTGCTATGAATGAATGTTTGTATGTCAGAGAATGACCATTTGTAAGCATTCATGGGCGAAAGGTGAATGAGAGAGAATAGCATAACATGGTAAGAAGGCATGTTGAATGTTTCTTGCATTTTCTCCAAGTGCATGGATATGTGAGAGCACAAGACAAACCAGTGGGTGTATCTGTCTATGTGCTGTACAGGCCTTGGAGAACAAGTATGTCTTGCCATGAAACCAGGACAAATGTCTGAATCTGTTTTCCAAGAATTGGTTAAAATATGGGCTATTTTTTTTTAAATGGCTTCCAGAATAGGACAGCCTTTTGGAATTCACTATTGTCACAGAGTAATTGACTCCAGCCTTCCAATGCATCCTGTCTCCTCCTTGGCTGGTGCCCAAGAGCTAGTTGTCATATGCATGGAGTTGCTCTTCTCTACTTTCCTCTGACTAACCTGTTGAGGAAGTTGACTGCCCACGCACTAAGCCAAGGGGTTGTATGAACCATTCTGCCTTGCTTGTGCCATCTGCTTTCTAGAATCATTGTGTCTAATTGGCCAGTCCTCGTCCCACCTGCAACCACCAAGGGCATCTATCACAATGATGGGACAAATGAGTTTATATGGGCAATTCAGTGCAAACACAGCTCCCTACAGGCCCTTCAGGTTATTGCAGTGTGGGGGGAGGCTGACAGGCAAACTGTGTAGCTGAATCTGAGCCAAAGGGTTACATGATTTCTGACTTTAACCTGTTTTGTTTAACCTGGGCGCTGGCAGAGAGCTGGTTACGCTCCTTTCCTGGTCTGTGTGGGGTGAAAGATGCAGGCAGAAGGGGCAGGGAAGACTTGAAGGGCTCCATCCATCCACCCTATGGTGACCATTCTGCTCTACCTAGTCTTTGAAGAAAAATAATAAAATAAAGAAGTTTGTACATTGCCCTGTGTCAACTGTCTCTGAGATCCAACCAGAAGAGATTCTGGACACGGTCAGAACAAGCACCACTTCATAACACACACAGTGAATGGTGATGCACCTGGAGAGAAGAATGACCACGGAACTAGAAGAAGCCTGGGGCCAAAGTCTTGCCTGTCTGAACAGGCTACAGAGGGAGGCTGTTTTTCTGAGAGGGGACACACCAGAGATGGAATTGAGTTTAGAGCTGTGTGTACTTCAAAGGTAAATCCGGTACTCAAAAGCTGCTACTGCTGTTTTAACTAATCAAATAATTACCATCATTAATTAAGAGTCACATTAATCATTGACTTTGCCTCCTAAGGCAGTGGTAGGCAAACTTGGCTCTTTCACACCCTGTGGACTTCAACTCCCAGAATTCCTAAGACAG
>JANHZT010008153.1:22294-36289 GCA_032468215.1 Stegonotus admiraltiensis | reverse complement strand
TCTCTCCTTGATTAGTTTCCACCCATTGCTTCTTGTCCTACCCTCAGGTGCTTTGGAGAATAGCTTGACTCCCTCTTGTTTGTGGCAGCCCCTGAGATATGAATGTTGTAGGTTGAGGACTACCTGTAGTACAGAGGTAGATAAATTTCTTGTGCCAGGAATCTTGCTTTGTGAACCACCCCAGCTAAATCAGGAGAATTGGTCTGATGTTAGAACATTCTGGGATTCTAAGAACTGAAGTGGACACCTCCACTCCTGCAGCTTTTGTCTCTTAACTCACTTCCCCATCAAACTAGAAGAAAAAAGGGCCACAAAGTTGACTGTCTGTGATGACCACAAAATTTGTGTTGGAAACTCCAAGTAGATTGCAAGTCATCCACCTTCTCTGTAAGTGTAACTTCTCATGCGGAAAAACATATTAGGGTCCTAATGTGATGGCTGAAGTATGTTGTACAGCTAGAAGACGACGATGCAAGTTCTTCACAAAAAGACTTTTGGGTAGCTAATCCAGGGAGAGCAAAGAGTTGCTGGAGTTACCAGCACTCATCTCAATGTAGCACAGGCTATATTGCAATTTGTCATTGCCTATCACCACTATGCCATGGGTTTTGCATCGATTGGGCTTGTACCCTGCGAATGTTTTCAGTATCATGAAAAGGTAGCCTATTGTTTATTTCTTAGTTCATCTACCCCTTACTCACAGTACTGCTGAGTTCTCCGGTTTTATTTTCAGTTTGTTTCCCTTCATCTAGCCCATTGTGCAACATCCAAGATTGCTGACTGCTTCCTTGGAGTTAGGAGGTAGGAAGCAATAAAACTGGATGTCATTAGTATGTTGACAACATCCTGCTCCAAAGTACCCAGCAGTTTCAGATGGATGTTAAACAGCATAAGGAACAAGACAGAGCCTAGTAGGATACTACAGATCAACCACCTAGGTGTCAAACAGTAATCTTCCAGCATGAGTATCTCAGCATGTTATGAACAGGAAGGAAAAAAAATGAGAACCATTTCTTACTTGGCTCCAATTTTTCAGAATCAATTCTCAGAATTATGCTTAGAGTCAGATTTATTTTTTAATCTTAAAAAGCACCAAAATACTTCTTTGTAAAGTCTTTTATGTTTTTTAATCGATCGTTTGAATGCACAGGTGATGTATTTATTTTGGGCCCTTTTAGACAAGAGCTCCTTATTTTATATTGTGATTTTACAACTGGTAGTTGTATGTGATAGTACTAATTGCTGTTTTTATTCCGTGTTTATACCGTGCTTAATTAGAAGTGCCTGATAACTAAATTTACTGCTACCAGTATTTTCCAGGGCATTACAATCCAGGTTGCCAACACTGCTTCGGAGTGTAATGAGACTTATTCGATCAAAAATAAGCACTGTGGTTTATTAAATCATTATAATTCAATTTTTGTCTAGATGGTAGCATCTGGCTGACTATGCATGGGCTTGGAAATTAAGAAGGTCAAGCCTGATTAGTCCTTTAGAGACTACCAGGGAATATCAGGAGGGCAGGCTAGATAGAGAAGTCAAAAAAAAAAAATTCTGGAAGAAGTCAATGGCAAAACCACATCTGTAATGTCAGCAAGGAAACATGATGCTGTCTGTGAAAGTCAACCTTTGTTTATGGCATCTTTTTCTTTTAAAATTCATTTTGATGGCAAGGAAATTGTGCTCCAGTGGGGGGGGGGGGAAACCTGGTGAAAGTTTCATAAATGGGGCAAGGGGGCCTTGCACAATTTAATAACATGCTGAGCACAGGAAGATGTGCGTGTCCTCTCTTTTGCTGTGTAATCATCTCCAGAACAGATGATTTCTTTGAGCTTTCATGTTTCAGCTGAAGCCCAGGACAAGATGGTATCAAGTCCACAGAGAATTTACAGATCAACAAATACGGACAAAAAAGCTACAGAATGTTGAGGAAATTAAAAGAAAATTGTTGCAATGGTCTTGGTCATTATCAATAAAATAAGCTGAAAAAACCATTTTTTGAGAATGAGATATAAAAATTGAAATCTCCATCACTAGAGAACAAAACATAAGAGATGTTAGAAGAGAGATATTAGCAGAGCCTTAATTCTTCTCACGTCTAGTATGCATTCCAAGCTGATAATGTTGCTTGTACGTAAGTTGTTATTGCAATATGCGGGTAAATAATTGATAGAGTGGATAGACAATGGCTAAAATGATGATGATTGATGATGATGATGATAATAATAATGATGAATTATTATTCATTAAACTCGGGTTTCTGGCTCTTACAAAACCATGGCATTGAGAAGCCTAACTCGCAACAATGATAATTGGGACAACTAAGTCTTTGGACTTCTTCGGATGTTACATTTTTGTGTGCCAAGACTTCCAATCTACAGATGAAAAGGATGAAATAATAATTAGTGGATAATCTTGTATGGGACAACACATGTGCATGTTCTCCTTTAGATAGTAAGAATTGATTGTGGTTCCCTTTTGCCTGCAATCTTGGTGGCCAACATGAATTTTTCACTGTTGGAAAACAACAACAACACAAACACAAAACAATTTTCCATTCCATGCATTAGTCAAGGAACAAGATCATTCTGAGATCTCATACTTACGTGTAGGGTTCAGATCAATTTCACTAAGAACTAGTGTGGTGCAGGGATGGTTTATGGTTTAAGGTTGGGAAGCAACACTTCAATTTTTAGGTGATGAAGCTTCATGGTAAAAGAACATCGTGTCATAATTGTCCCTATAAAAGAAGGCTGGATAAGAAATAAATTTAAAGCACCAGCTATAGGGCCTCTGTCCACAAGCAGAAATACTTTGTGCAACACTGTATTGAGCTCTGACCCAGACTCCCTATTGCGGGCTCTGGCACAGAAAGGGCAGAATTTGTTTTCTTGACGCAAAATTGTTGAACCCTGGCTCAGATTATGCTCTGCCTCCATGGAGAAAGGAAAAGCACAATGGTTTTCTGCTCCAGCTGTACAGTTTCCAAATGAAAAGGAAATCTGCCCACAAAGTTCTCTTTGTGTCAAAGTCAGCATAATGCAAAGGCAGTGGGTAGAGGTACCATAATTGATAATACAGGTTGCTAGATTTACGGCCTCTGTCATATTAGCCAGTCCAATCTGATTAGCAGCCTCTCTCTTTTGCCTATGTCCTATCATTTCAAGTTAGCATTCATGAGCAGTTATATTACTGGGAAGTGAGTTTCGTAGCATACTGTATTAGCTAACACAAATGCTAATGCAGATCGATGGAGAAGGCTACTATGAGCAGGCTGTCAAGATGTATTAGTGCTCTTAATGTCATTACCAGCACAAGTTTGATTTGGCATGAGTGATGAGCAACTTGTTATGTTTCACTGTCCCTTCTGTCTAATACGGCAAATAGTTATGAAGGGTTAATCCCACCCAGTTTGCCACTGGGGTTCTCTGCTTTGAAAAAAAAGAAAGAAAGAAAATAAACTAATTTTGAAAGGAAGCAATTTGCAGAGAGAGGAATGTGCCCATTTCCAGAACTTGCCCACAGTGAAGAAATATGCACAGTTGAGAGAAAATATGCGGAACGTGCTTCGCTAGATATATCCCAGAAAGGACCCTCTGAAGTGGATAATTGAACCATCTATAACTTCTATTTTACCTGGTCTTCAAATTCCTTTAAATAACTTTTTTTTTATAATGTAACTATTTCAAAGGTTTATCTTAGACCAGGGATGTCAAACTCGTGGCCTGTGGGCCGGATGCGTCATGTGCTGGCCACGCCCATGTCCGGTTTAGCAAAGGGGAAAAAAGTCACAATACATCACGTCTCGACGCCATGATGACGTGACTTTGACACCCCTGTCTTAGACTAATACCGATACAAGCATTTAAAATTCTAATGGATTCAGGGGGCAAGACAAATATTGTGAAAATGAACATGGCTTCCATACATGCAATTAAGGAATTCCTGTTCTTTTTTTAAGGAAGTTGATAAATTAAGAACATTTCTATAGGACCTGCAGATCTTCAGATTTTTTAAAAAATCTAAGTTATAATTTTCCTATGATAATGAAGGTTTTTTAAAAAAATCAGCACCTGGCATATATTTTGACTCCTATTTTTGGTGGCACAATGGTTAGAATGCAGAATTGCATGCAAACTCTGCCCACTGCCAGGTTGTTCGATTCCTGACTAACTCAAGGTTGACTCAGCCTTCCATCCTTTGGAAGTCAGTAAAATGAGGACCCAGATTGTTGGAGACAATAATCTGACTCTGTAAACCTCTTAGAGAGTGCTGTAAAGTACCATGAAGTGATATATAAATCTAAGTGCTATTGTTATTGCTATGATATATGAAATCCAAGTGACTGAATGCAAAAAAAAATGTTTTGGGTACTATTTGAGAGTTGATATATGGATAGACACTTGATTCCTTTTCTCTGTGATTTCAGTTGTATTTCCAATGTTGAAGGTTGAAAGTCATTTCTAAGAGATGCTCAGGCTGAAATATAATTTTGACACTTGCTCTTTTAAACTGACAATCCCGGTTTAAAATTTGCAGTTTGTTTTTAAAGTATCATTTTTATACATTAAAGAAAATATTTTTCAATAGCATAAATATAACTTCTAAACAAATTGAAACAAAGTTGATAAAATTTTATTACTGTATTGATAAAACCCAGTTATCTTTTTTATTACTCTATACTTACAACTTCCCTGAATGTAACAATTCAGTCCCAAAGGAAAAAATTAAACAGCAAAACATATTCTCAGTAAATCCATTTGAAAGATAAATTATTTGGGGGAAAATTCAGTGTTTTCTTCAAATAAATATAATGCCATCTTTATTGCTTGGATCGGGCAGAAGTTTCTGTTCTCTTATAATTTATTCTGAAGGGTTTTTTTTTTTTGCCTGTTCTTGAAATGAAAACACAAACAATGAAGACCCTGGTGAGTGAACTATTTATGATATAATCTTATCTTAATTAATGTGAAATTGTGTCTCAGTGCTGGTTCCCAACTGCATGGAGAAAATGTGTATGATTTCCATCTTCATACACATTTGCTAGGCATGAATGGAGACTGAGGATAAAAGATAAAAGCTCTCACAGTACTGTATCTGCCCACTCAGTCTGGTTGTGTTTTTAAAAAGCCTCAAATAATAACTTTATAATAAATTAGTATTACCTTTCCATGAATTTGTAAGGTGAAAGTTGGTAAGGAGGAGAAAGGGCCATTCTGTGCTAAAACTTGGATACGTTTCTTGTCTTTTTGTTTTCTAAAAACCTGGGCAGAAGTTCAGCCTCACAATGAGCAGATTTGCATAAGATTACAGTTTTATTCCCTTTTTAAAATTTTGTTTCTTGACTGTCCAGAATAGGTACGATCACAATGTTAGGGCAGATGTTACTGGCTGTGAGGTATCTATGCTTTATCTAGTTCTTGCATAACAAACACAAGCTGCGTTTTGTTCCTTTTTAAACTGACTGACTAGTTTGGTCTTCATTTCAGCTTAGACACTCTTTATCTCATTCTTGGGTTGCAACATCTGGACATCATCCAGGACACAATATGAAAAAAGTGGAGGTTTTTGATTGATTCAACATGCAATCCAAACGACGTTCAGCAAAAGTACACATAATGCACCTTGCTTCCTTGGTGTTGATGGAAGTTATAGTTCATTATGTCTAGACATCATCCAGTTGAAAAATTTGGGGTTACTGCATTTGCTCAGACCCATTTTCTGTAACTCGTTTGTCCTTCTCCCTCCCAGTCTCTAATTCTCATAGCTTTGTTTCTTTTGTTGCCTGAATCTTGAGGGGTTGGGTTGTTTTTTGTGTGTGTGTGTGTAAATGATTATGTTTTACTTCTCTTACTATGTTGAATCTATGAGGACATTGCTATGTAATATTTTGAGTTCAGAAAACTTCTTATTTTATTTGAGACTTCAAGTTAACCTTCCTTTTTATGCTTGACTTCCTTTTGCATTTGTCTGTAAAAATCTTCACGTAATGAGGCATTCTGTGACCTGACTGATGAATGCTTAGATAAAGGAGGACAACTGGGAATGATCAAATGTTATAACAAAATAATTGAATAATTGAACTGGGAGGTCTACTTGTCTTCATTTTTGTATAAGAGAGTGTCAAGAGGCTTCAGGACACATTGCTATTAATTTGGAAGAACGCACAGTCTGGTTTGATTTATCCCTAAAGTTCCATTCATGAACATTGAAATTATTCCAGATCTGAAATGCAGCACTTGCTGCTCAGCTATTTTGCAAATTACTGCTGTTGTCATATCAATTGAGACTACATCTCTATTGCAGCTGAGTTAACAGCAACATTTGGATTGGTAATATGAAAACTGTTGCAAGAATAATCTTTACCAGGGAGTGTTGGCTTCTACAAAACCTTGCAAGATGGTGGAAGAAGAAGCAGAGGTAACACATACAAAAACATGTTTATTAGTTGCTCATATATCTTGCATCTTAATGTAATGCTCAAACTAGGAATACAACTTGGTAGAAGTACGCACATACATATTGCATGTAGAGTAGTTTTGGGATTTCAATTGTGTCTCCAAAATATTCTTTTCAGTTCAGCCCTGCACGAGGTCGTTGATGTCGGAGCCCTGGCCTCTTGACAGGTTGCAGCTCTTCATATCTGGCATAACGTATTGTGAAGTTGCAACTTTTGAATACAGTGGTCGTATTTCTTCCCTCCATTTTTGATTGGCTGGAAACATTATGTAGATTCTCAGAGGTATTTCTCTTCCATCAGTCTTTCTCGCATGAATATGGTTTAAATAATATATATATCTATACAGATTATATAAATATATAGCTATTATTTATATTATATATATATATATGCATATATGTATATTACTGTGGTTTGGCTTCATGAAGTCAACCATAAATTTGTGCTTATTTTATTTAATGAGACCAAATATATGGCATTATTAAGAATATAGCCAGTACTTGGAAGCCTTGCTAATTATAGATCAGTTTTATGTTCTTCCTTGTTGCATGTGTCCAAGCATCTTTTGCAAGTAATGAAACTTCACTTTTACAGCAATTTTTAATTCTGACCTTTGTAAAAGAACAACAGGATTTTTTAAAAAAAAAACCAAACAATTTTTCTTTTCTTTTTTTAAAAAAAATAAAATTGAGGATTGCACTCTTCCTTGTACATAGTTTGAAGAGTAACCAGACATTCATATAGTTTTATTTACATTCTAACTGAAGGTCAACAATGTTAGATATATTGTACTATAACTGTACACAGGCCAAGTTATTTTTGGTCATGTTGAAACACGCTACTGGTAAGATATTTACAAATGCATTAATCGGCCTCCTTAGTTTGACATTAGTAGATACAGAATAAATTGTTGAAAGTCCATTTATTAATGATCATCGACAGTCCCTTATTGTTACCATTTTGTAGTTCACCACAGGATGGCTGTCTTTGTGGTGTAATTGTAAAAATGGAATAGAATTATTCATGACATCTAAATATCATTTATCCTCCAAGATGTGATGGGGCAATAGAAAAGAATCCACTTGCTGTCACTATGTCCCCTTTGAGAAAGTGAAATTAAAAAATGACTCATCTTTATCCTTCCATTTCTTATTTTTATATTATCATTTCTCAAAACACTTGTTGAAATGATGAATGCATCAAAAATGTAAGCAAATACATTTGGGAGAAGGATTTTCAGTGTGATTTCATATTTTGTGTTTCATATATATATATATAAAGCAATCTCAATTTGTGGGGAAGTCGGTGACTACATTATTTTTGCTGCCTATGGGGGGGAAAATAGATCAATTTATAACAATTAACAAGATTCTTTCTACTGTATACTCAATAATGGGAAATTATGTGTTCAATCAATCATGCTTTCATAATTATCCCAGCAAAATTAATTATGTGGTTGATCAACTGTGTAGTTAGGGTGTTGGGTTTTTTTCCAAATGCAAGGCCACTTTTGGGGAGAGATGGGGGAAGGTCACTTGCTACATGGTTAGGAAGACTATTCACCTGGGTTAAGTCAATAGAAAAACCACACCACCAGCGGTGCTATTCAGCAGGTTCTGGAGAACTGGTAGCAGAAATTTTGAGTAGTTCAGAGAACCAGCAAATACCACCTCTGGCTGGCCCCAGAAAGGGGTGGGAATGGAGATTTTGCAGTATCCTTCCCCTGCCATGCCAACCAAGCCACACCAGCCCCACCAAGCCATGCGTACAGAACTGGTAGTAAAAAAATTGAATTCCACCACTACACACCACAGCAGCTACTTACACTTCATCTCTACACTCATTCATACAAATAGATAACAATATAGCAAACCAACTAGGCAGTGAAGTTTCCCAATACTATTGCATCACTTTTATGACATATCAAATGAGATTTATTGTAACTAAGCCAGTAGAATTGCAATAGATTGGGTGGAACTGTGTCAGGTTATATGAACCTTAATTCTGACCGCAAATATAAATGGATGTCAGAAAGTCAGGCAATCTAGGAGCTTCTTCACAAGGTAGTTTTGAGAACATTTTTCTCTTTTCCAAAAACTGCAGATCAAGAGCAGTAAATTTCTTCACAATTGTTTCTCCTCAATAGAGCGTTGACAGATTTTGAGGGGCAGGGACAGAGGATTTCCTCAAATTCTTTTTAATGGCAGGTCCTAAGCATTCAAGTCCCCTACACACGTTGCTGTAGAAAGCAAACCAATTGGTAGGTTGAGCAAAAGGAGCTCTTTGCCCAAAGGACTATCAGCCAAGGTATGTGCTGAGAAGCTGTAAAGACAAAATATTCGTTCCTTGGCTTAGCTTCTAGCTCTGATCTACCATTGTAGAAAGGATGGGTCCAGAATCCCTAAGAGAAAGAAGGTTGGTAAAGTTGCCTAATCTGGTACTTTTTCTTTCAGTCCTAAATCCACCAATGACGATAAGCAAATTAAAATGAAAAGAGTGTCAAAATCCTCTGGGATGGATTTGAGCAGGATTGGAAACTGACTTGTCCCTTGGAAAGCTGTTTTCTGCTTACTGTTTTGTGACCATTTCTCTTAAGGTTTGGTGCCTACAAGAATAGTCAAGCTTGCTACCAATATAAAACTGAATACCTAGATAGGTCATGGTTTGTCTTTTACAGGATGTGTGGAGTTTACACAACCATCTATTTCAGTCCATTACTTACAGTATATCCAGCAGACTTAATGACCCTTCCAGCTCTAAATTATGGTTCAGGAGTCATTTGAACAATGGACAACTGTTTCTTAGAAATTAATTCTTTAGTGATACTGTGCCATTTAAAGGCCCCATCTCATGAACAAGTTGGCCAGTTTAGTCATTCCACAAAATAAGTCCCCAACAAAACCTGAATGTGAATATTTTATGGCAGCTGAGCCATAAAAAGTCATATGTGCATGACAGTGACATAAAATGATAGAATGTTTAAGTGGAGACTGATCATTTGGGTAAGATGGTTATGGTATGTTTTTTCCCATATATGACAAAGTCTAGAATTATCGGTGTAGGCACATCTTTTAATATGCCTGTTAGAAATTGATTGTAAGTGTTTTGGTTAAACTGGGTGCCAGAAACGATGATTTCACATATCATCGAGAGTCGAGACATACGAATGCAATCATCAGAAACTACAAAGAAGACAACTAATAATTGCAATAGAATAGATATTGATGACTGGTTCTTCAGATATTACAAAAAGTGGTGAACTGTGAGTGAGTCACTTTTCCATTTTCTCTTTTTCTTGTGTTTCAATATGAAACAGGCGTTTGTACACAATCCTGTGAGTAAGAAGCATAATACAACTCCTCACAGGAGAATTGTATTCATTCAGCTGAACGAACAGACATTACACTGGAAGAATAAAATGAGGCCCTTGATTGCTGTCTCTTGAACCTGTCCATGGAGATATGGATCTAAAAATGATATTATCAGCAGGACTTTGCAAATCATTATACCTGCCACCATTTTTTTTCTTTGAAAAGCTTTGGTCTGATTTCACCAAATCAAGTTCTTTTCAAAGTTGCAAGAACATTGTCACTTTCCTTAATTCACTAGCAACACTGCATAGAGTACAAGGGATTCCTGTCTTCCAATTTACAATATATCTTCCTTAGTTACCTTGTCTCAAGATGACATTAGATAGTCCCTTTATCCTAAGAGGGTCTGTTGGGATCAAAAGAACAACTCGGTAAGGAATTTCCCATAGATTAATATCTGATGAGAAATAGCATGTTAACATTCCTGACAGCAACCCCATCAGAGGGATTAAAGTACTCTGAAATTCTGTCTTGTACAATACCAGCCCTATTGTTAAGCAGGAGATGATTGCGGCAGACGGCAGGAAGTGGAGCAAATTGTTAAATTGAAGTATATGTCATCTGGTATAGCTTACAAACCCTAAATTACTTGCTATCTAAAACTGAAACAAAAGTTGTAGTTAGCTTCTGCTATCTCATCTGGTTCTCTACCTCAGCATCAAAATGCCTCGGGCCAGTTCTGACATTTAAAAAAATGGCAATGTCTGGGACAGGTAGGAATAGACTAGGATAGATATCAAT
Organism: Stegonotus admiraltiensis; assembly: GCA_032468215.1. Taxonomy (NCBI): domain Eukaryota; kingdom Metazoa; phylum Chordata; class Lepidosauria; order Squamata; family Colubridae; genus Stegonotus; species Stegonotus admiraltiensis. The sequence goes on along the minus strand of JANHZT010008153.1, from coordinate 25,717 downwards.
TGTATTTTCTTCTCCAGAAGGGCAACATATAAATGAAACTATTCCATGCTGCTTGGTAAGAAGTAGGTACACATTGAAAGATGTCTGATGTCTTATCCATATAGTTTTACTTGTTACATATAATAATAAAAAGCTTCACAGAGCAGTGATTCCATGTAAAACCAATATCACCTTGATGACACTATTAAATTCTGAAAGTACACATTTTATAGCTATAGGTGATAATGTTACACTGTCCAACCCAACCAGAAGTTATACTGGACTTACTGTAAGATATGGTTAGCATGGAAAATACAATCACCAGTTAAATGCAAGTCAATAAATCTTAATAAATATTGAGTGCTTGAAGGAGAAATTATCCAGTATATTACTGTTTCGCTTCCCCTATTATGCCCAATAAAATCATCTATTATGTTTTATTTTCTCTAACCTGCTCTACATGCCTCCAGTTTCATTACAATGCAAATTAGATTTATTTTTAAGCACCGGTTAGCCAATTTATAACTGAGGTGGAATGAAACAAGTAGGATTACGTTTGAGCATTCTTCCTTATCCCCTCCACACAGAGAAGTGACATGTTTAAAGACTTGTCAATCTTTGGGACTTGGAAATCTTCTCTGGCATGCCATTTTCTATGGCTGCATTTAGAAGATGACATAAATTTTGCTTCGGAGGATCAAAAACCAGCTGCATGTAAGCCAAATGTGCATCTTTGTCCCTTTCATCCTTTTTCACATTGAGAAAACATTCCGGTTTTATCAAAGGAGAGTTTGTTGTGGCTTCTGAAGCACCAATCTTTTGGTTCAAGTGATTCTACACAACATGTAATCTGAATAAAGTATGTACTGAGAAATTTTTATGTTTATGAATTGAATTCAGTCCAATCTTTTCTTGTAATATACAGACTATAACTTTTTTTTTAAAAAAAATCTTGCTTTAGGAAGTGTTCTTATATGAAGATATACTGAGAAGACTTCTGCAAGTCTGGATTACATGCAATTGATTTGGTGGGAATATAACAACTATGGCATGGTTTAATTATTTTCAGCATGTTTGGACATGAACATGAATTGCTGGTGAGTTTATGGTCACTTATCATTCTGACTCATGAGAAATTATGTAGAGACACAGGGAGAAACCAAGTAAACGATTCTAAAACAGCTTCTGAGTCAGAGGTTGTTTTAGCCAGAGATGTTATATAAGGCTCCACATGCCTTTTAATGCAAACAGAATGACAAACACTATTTCTCAATGTGATCTGAATGAAAAACAAATGGGTAAAACATTGGAACTGTCTACTGTCACATTAGCCATCTGGTCAAAGGATGTATATATCTGTGAATATCTAAATATCTGTGTCCTTAGCTCTTTTTGGAAACTGTCCAATTGGGTATCAAAAAGAAATAAGGCTAAAGTGCACAACTTGTAGCCCCAAATCCCCTTTTTGCCCTATGAACCCCTCCAACCATGTCTGTTGAAAACTATAAATTTCCACCATTTTGAAATGGGACACAGATGAAAACTGCAATGTAAATCTCAAAGTAAGCACATCACAGTTAAACAACACCCTGAAAACTATGCCAAATTCATCATTATGTGACGTGGTCACCTCCCCTCCTTCTTTTCATCCACCCCAAATAACTACAAATCACAACTGAAAGTGGTTGCCAACCTGTCCTAAATCATTTATGTTTTTGGGTCTTGGAAAGCAGACTTATGAGAAGCAGTATATGAAACAGTAACATTAGCTAGGATGTTAATACTGACAATTAGCAAAGATGGATCTTCTAACCAACATGATGATGATAGATTCAGTGGGCGGTTTCTTCACAATGTTTTCCTTCTTTCCCTCATTCAAAATCCACTGAAAAGCAAATTTCTCACTCAGTTGTGTCTATTTACCTTGTCACTTGTCTAGGAATATGGCAAGGTGTGAGAAAAAAGAGTTAGTGAAACTGAGGTGCAAGAAAAAGGGGTTAGTGAAACTGAGGTGTTTGGATGAGAAGGAATGTTGGTTGTAAAAGTGAACACAGCAGATACATACTGAACTGCTTAACAGAAGCTCTGATCTTTTAAGTACATGGCTACTTGTAGGTGAAAGGAAGCAAACATTTTCACCAAGATTTTTTTTTCTTTTTTTGGTCATCCAGCATGTTCAATATACAGAAGTGTCATGCATGATATTACCATTTATCTGTAAGCCTTAGAAGATTCAGATAAACAACAGGCCTATGGAAAACAGCCTACGTTTCCTCTGATGAAGAGATATGTGTTATGGAGGCCATAGTATTCTAAAGTCCCCCTTAACCTTCCTTCTCCTGCAGTGATTGAAGAGCTCCAAAGCTTTGGAACAGTTGTGGGAATCTGCATGAATCCTTTACTTTGGTTTAGAATCAAGGTTGTTTCCCAAAGGATTTCCAGAGAATGCCTGCACTTGAATCTTCTTGAAAGTAAAACACCTCTCAAAGCTATGCAGAGCTCTAAGAATCATTTAAGCCTTCCTCTTCATCACTCAATAGATAAAGCAATTTTATGTAATAGCTTTATAACTCCAACTAGTACGGTAATGGCCAAATCTTCTGTACATTTCTGATGAATATGGTTGGAGAATGACTTCTGCCCCTTCCATTCTTCTAGTAGTTTTCCCCTCTTCATATTTTTCAAATATTTCAAATATAGGATGAAAACAACCCATTACAAATACGGTATGGATAGAAACCCAAATGTATATGCTGTTCCAGTTTAAGTCCCAAACGTGTTTTTCCCCCCAAGAGGCGACTGGATTTTCTTTGTTTTTTCTTGAAGACATTTCACTTCTCATCCAAGAAGTTTCTTCAATTTTAACCTGAAGAATTTAAGAACCTTCTTGGATGAGAAGTGAAACATCTTCAAAAAACAAAAACAAAGGAAGTCCAGTTGCCTCTTGAAAAAGCACCTTTGAGACAACCATGGTCTGGATGACTGAGAATTTCCATAGACGTTCCAGTTTAAGATATATGCAAAGAGATTTAACTGGAATAAAGAAGGAAAATATCCCAAAAGCTTTAGGAAGCTTTTCTTTTAAAATAATATCATCAACCTTGACTATTTGGGGTAGATTCTGGCTAGGATATCTCTTGGTAATGAAGATTGATCGTATTGGGACTTACATTTCTTTCTCAGCAACATGATGCTTGGGACACCTGATTTCATGAATTTGTATTAGTGACATAATAGCAAACATGTCTGCAAGATAGTGATGAAAGTTTAGGGCTGGCAGATTATTTTTTATTTAATTAATTAAATTTCTATACCGCCCTTCTCCCAAAGGACTCAGGGCAGTATACAGCCAATGTAAAACCACATTGCATACAAAAGTTAAAAAACATTTTAAAAGAATTAAATAATTTGGCCAAACACTAAAATCACAATGCCCCATTAAAA
>JANHZT010008151.1:320089-332279 GCA_032468215.1 Stegonotus admiraltiensis | reverse complement strand
ATGAAAATACATAGTTGGATACAGGAAGTAACAGGCTTCCAGATAGAATATACACCAGAATTGTTTCTTCTAGGAATTATGAAAAAGAAATATGAAAAAACAACAACATATATTATTCTACATATGACAGCGGCAGCAAGATTGGCATTTGTGCAATGTTGGAGAAGTTCGAACACACCCTCCAAAGATCTAATAATTAGAAAGGTATTAGATTGTGCTGAGATGGATAAAATGACATTGGAACTGAAAGGACAGATGGATTCGGACTTTTATGTAATATGGGAGAAATGATGTAATTGGATTGAAGATAGAAAAAAAGGGAAATAACAGATAGTAGATGTTATAAAATTATATAGCGTATAGGAGAATATTAGTGTGATGATATGCAAATGGTCACAGTCATGCACATGAGTTGAATAAGAATTGTTTAATTGTTAAACCCAATAAAACTCAAATGGGAAAAAAAAGAGCTGAAGAAGCTTCTTGAATGAGAAGTGAAACATCTTCAAAGTAAAAAAACCAAAAAGTCCAGTTGCCTCTTCAAAAAGCACCTTTGGGTCAACCATGACCTGGATGACTGAGAATCTCCATAAACTTCCAAAATTATATAACTTTTTAGTCCACTTTCTGTTGTTCATTTTTTGATTTTCCTAGTTTTAGGGTTGTGTTTTTTTTTAATTTGCTTTGATTCACATGCAGTTTTTTCCCATTTTCAGTTCTAAGCTAATTTTTCCTTTAGGCTTAGCTTTTTTTCCTTGCTTTTGTTCCTTAATTTCATGTTCACGTTCTTTGATGACAGTGTAATCAGCACAATATATTAGCTGGAGTGTTTCACCAAGTGTTGATGTTGAAATGGTTTGCAGTATTTTGCTTATGTCCTAAAGAATTTCAGATAACACTTTCTTATTGAAGACAAGCACTCTCATTCTTGCTGTCAAGTCAGATAACTTTTATGACTTTTGCAGTCAATTATTTTTGACTTTCAGTTAACTCTGGTTGTTGTTTCTGCAAATTGCTGCATTTTCTTACCTAAAAGAGATCTTTCCCTTGTGAATCATGACTCTCCTTTTTTATTTCTACTGACAGATTGAGAAAACCTCTATTGTGCATTTGTAGTTGTTCAGATTTTCCCAACTCCTTATACAACGCACATCCCAAAGCTTCTAATTCTGCTTCAACAAAGACTTTGGTTTGTAGTATGAACCAACATTGGTCATATAACATAGACTAATAGGGTTGAAAGGGATCTTGGAGGTTTTCTAGTCCAACCCCCTGCTTGAGCAGGAGATCCTATTCCATTCTGGACAAATGTCTCTCCAGGCTCTTCGTGAAAACCTCCAGTGTTGGAGCACCCACAAGTTCTGGAGGCAAGTCCACTAATTAACTGCTCTCATTGTCAGGAAATTTCTCCTTAGTTCTAGTGTGGTTCTCTCCTTGATTAGTTTCTATCCATTGCTTCTTGTTCTGTGTTCAGGTGCTTTGGAGAACAGGTTGACCCCTTCTTGTCTGGGACAGCTCCTCAAATATTGAAAGACTACTATAATGTCTTCCCTAGTCTTTCTCTTCACTAGACCAGACATACCCAGTTCCCTCAATTGTTCATAGTATCTGGGAAAACTCCTACCCACAATCCTGCTCAGTAATGGTTGAATCTTGATTCTTTTCTTTCTAACTCTTGTACAGGTAGTCCTCAACTTACAACAGCTTGTTTAGCGACCCTTCAAATTTACTTCATCGAAAAAAGTGACTTATGACTGTTTTTCACACGATGGTTATACGATCCTCATGATCACGTGATCAATATTCGAATGCTTGGCAACTCACTCATGTTTATGACTGCTGCAGTATCCTGGGATCATATGGAATTTTTTGGTGAACTTCTGCAAAGTCAATCTGGGAAACCAGATTCACTTAACAACCACATCACTAGCTTAACAACTGCAGTGATTCTCTTAACAACTGTGGTAGGAAAGGTTGTAAACTGCGGCAAAAGTCACTTAGCAAATGTCTCACTTAGCAACAGAAATTTGGAGCTCAGTTGTAGTAATAAGTCGAGGACTACCTGTACATGAGCTTTGCTTCAAAATAGCATTTTATATGAATCCTGTATTCATCAGTTGACCAGAATTTCCATTTTTATATGTTTTCTTGTCACTTTGAAACTCTATGCCCTGTTGTCTAGTAGAGGAACTAAGGATGCTGTCCTGACTTACTTATCATCTGATGCCCAAGAGCGATAGAATCAGAAGTAGTCCTTCCAGTGCTCCCCGCCTCTTGGAACAGGCCAAAAATGGGATGCACAGAGGCCAAAATTGGGGTGTGCGGAGGCAGCGATAGGTGACAACGGCGATGGGCAGCAATAGGTGGCAGCAGCGATGGGCAGCGGCGATCCCCACAGTCTGAAACAGCTGATAGGCATTCCGGGAGGCGGATCCAACTGCCAATCAGCTGCTTGGGTTAAATTAGGCTGTGCTGAAGCTGACCACGCTATTTGCTGTTTGCTGCAAGGAGGCAAATTGTTGGATGGCAGAGGCAGATTTTTTTTTCTTGTTTTCCTCCCCAAAAGCTAGGTGCATCCTATAGCATCTTATAGTCTGAAAAATACGGGTAATTATCACTGCTTCTATTGAATCTGCTTGGATGGCTATGTGATAGTACCATACCTCTCAATGTTATTGGATCAGATAAGCCCCACCATCAAAACAAGATGGAATCTTATATCTGGGTTGTTGATTATGATTACCTTATATATTTTTTTTACTATTTCTATCATGGTGCAATATTGCAGCAGAAAATCTACTGCTCAAGGAACCATAATAAATCCTTTTGTGGGAATTTAGTATATAATAGTAAAATTAAATTTGTAAGTCAAGTTGCCTTTTTGATTTACTCTAAGACCCATTACATTCTCCAAATCTTGTAATTATTTCTTCCATTACAGTTCTCTGAAAAGGTATTCCCTCCTTTTCTGATTCTCTGAATTTTTACCTATTTTGCCATTGAATAATCAGAGCTTCATAGTTCTACTGAAAAATAACGCCAACTCAAACAAACAAATTATGTCAAAGTTTGATGCCTCCTGCATTGGAGCCCTTGGAAGCAAGACACCTATAAGGAGGATGAGATGGATCAAAAATGTAATGATGGCAACTAGAATTATGCAAAGAAGCCTTGTCCCTTTTTTTTACATGTGTAAACATACTTGGTTTGGTATGTTTGGTTGTGGCCTCCAACTTGACTTTTTTTTCCTTTTTTACTATCCTCCATGTTTGTAAACCAAAAGAAGGACAAACTTCGGAGAACTCTGCAATTCCTAGTCATAAAATGGTTACCTATTATTTTTAGGGTGTTGCCATGAGGAAACACTCATGGCAAAATCTAAAACTGGAGACACTTTTGCTGATTTAGACTTGGTTACTTGTGGTACTATATGGCAAAAACAGGCTAGGATGAATTAATTTTTTAACAGGACTACAATCTATATATATAAAAATGGATGTGTGTGTGTATGTTCCAGCATAACTCTGGAACGCCTAGAGCAATTTCAACCAAATTTGTTACACAGATGACTTACTCTCTGGAAAGAAATACTGTGGGGATAAAACACCCCAAACACCCCTCGGGGTGTGTGTTCTGTTAAGATACAGCCTGTTGTGCCTTACAGTGGCTTCTACTGTACTGCCTTAAAATGGCTCCTACTGTACAGCACAGTGGAATTGCCATGGTAATTACTTCATAGTACTCCACAGGGGGCTCCCTCTGGTAAGGGGCAAAATCCAACATTAGAAATTACGTTTGATCTGGACATTTTCAACAAGGCTTTGATGATCAATAAAACATTACTGCAATTCGGCCTGCCTGCACCACTATGAGACTGACACAATGTACTTCACACAGATCACATAAGAGAAAAGAAGTACAACACTGAACAGCTTAGTGCACATATCACGGACAAGAAGCCACTTCTAAATCAAGATCAGAAAAAAACATAGCAAATGATCGTGGATCAGTTAGCAAAACAACAAGGTGGTATCATTTTACTTGATGCTTCTGGGGGCACAGGGAAAACATTTTGAACTAATTTAATTCTTGCCGAAATCAGGGCTCAGGGTGAAGTTGCTCTTCCTGTCTAATACAGGATTGGGATAAATAAATATCCGGGCAACGCCGGGTTATCAGCTAGTTATAAATAATTGTTCAATAAGTAATACAAGATGCATAAGTAATGTGTTATTTTCTGATGCCAAAATTTCTGGTCACAAGTATCAATGCAGTGCAAACTATGGATAACTTGAGATGTTGATACTGGCAGAAAGGCTTTTAATATATAATAAAATAGATTTGCCAATAAACAAACACCCCCCCCCCCCAGTCCAATGTGAATCAACACAGCATCTGTTTTCCAAAGTCCCTTAATTGTATTCCAGCGTTGATGTCATGACCGTATTTTATTTTATTTTATTTTATTTTGGTCCTCTGGAGCTGATGTTGCAATCTGATGAAACTAAGATACCAACTAAGTTTAAATTTTGCCAGTAAGGAGATTCGCGTAAATGATGTTGAACTGCTCAACATTAACCTCTATAGGGCTCTGCAGATGGATGTATTATAAGATGCCACTACTATGATCAGCATTGTGCCACAAATAAAGAGGAAGAGAACTTTGACGCTGGATAATTTTCAATCTAAAATCCTCTGACATAGCAGGGGATTGCAGTTTATGAGTCAACAGACTGCTTATATAACTCCCTTAAGAATTTTGGGGATTTTTTGCAAAATAGAGAAATGGCGCCACTGAAAATGGGTCATTTGGTTGTTCAGTTTCAACAGCAATGATCTCAGGTTGGCTTGAAATTGTAACCTGGCCTCTAGGATGTTGCAAGCAGCCCTTGGCTATAGTTTGGCCACCCAAACTAGTTTCTCTAAACTGTTCCTCTAAATTGCTTTTTCTAAACAGTGATGTTTGCATGCTATCTGTTGTATAGGCAGTCTTCAACTTAAAACCACAACTGAGTCCAAAATTTCTGTTGCTAAGCAAAACAATAGTTAAGTTGCATGTTCGGACATTAGAGAAGACATTTATTCCATCCATCCATCCATCCATCCATCCATCCATCCCTCTTTTTTCAAAGTAGACCATAGCCTACTTTTTGGTAAGCTGGAAAAATGTGGGATAGATAGCATAACCACCAGATGGATTTGTAACTGGCTGACAAACTGTTCTCAATGATTAGTCCTTAATGGTACTACATCTACATGGAGGGAAGTAAGCAGTGGGGTACCACAAGGTTCCATCTTGGACTCAGTACTCTTCAGTATCTTCATAAATGACTTAGATGAGGGAATAGAAGGGGAACTCATCAAATTTGCAGATGACACTAAGCTGGCAGGAATAGCCCACACCCTAGATGATAGGCTCAAGATCCAGATGGATCTCAACAGGCTTGAACATTGGGCCCTATGTAACAAAATGAAATTCAACATAGAGAAAAGTAAAGTCTTAGGCAAGAAAAACTAAAAGTACACCTACAGATTAGGTGAAACCTGGCTTAGTAGCAGTAACTGTGAGAGGAATCTTGGAATCCTAGTGGACAATCAACTAAAAATGAGCTAGGAGTGTGTAGCAGCAGCAGCAGCTAAAAAAGCCAATGTAATCCTAAACTGCATTAATAGAGGGATTGAATGAAGATCACGTGAGGTACTAGAACTGCTCTATAAAGCCTTAGTAAGGCCAAACCTAGAATACTACTACTAATACTACTACTACTAATAATTTTATTTATATACCGCCCTTCTCCCGAAGGACTCAGGGTGATGCACAGCCAAAGTAAAACAACAGAATACAAAAGTTAAAAACAATTAAAAGAATTAAACAATTTTGGCCTACAATTTAAAACCAAGCCCCAATACAAATAAAACCCCAATTAAGAACGATGGCTATGTTAGGCTGGCTGCATGAAACAAATGCGTCTTCAGGGCCTGGCAGAAGAACGGTGGTCCGAGGTACTACATCCAGTTTTGGTCACCACACTATAAAAAAGATGTTGAGCCTCTAAAAAGAGTGTAGAGAAGAGCAACAAAGATGATTAGGGGCCTGGAGGCTAAAACATATGAAGAATGGCTGCAAGAACTGGGCATGGCTAGTCTAGTGAAGAGAAAGACCAGGGGTGATATGATAGCAGTGTTCTAATATTTAAGGGGCTGTCACAGAGAGGAGGGGGGCAATCTATTTTCCAAAGCACCCAAGGGCCAGACAAGGAACAATGGATGGAAACTGATCAAGGAGAAATTCAACCTAGAAATGAGAAATTTTCTGACAGTTAGAACAATAACCAATGGAAAGCTTGTCTTCAGAAGTTGTGGGTGCTTCATCATTGGAGGCTTTCAAGAAGATACTGGACAACCACTTGTCAGAAATGGTATGGGGTCTCCTGCTTGAGGAAGGGGTTGGACTAGATGACCTACAAGGTCTCTTCCAACCAGTGGTGGAATTCAAATTTTTTTACTACTGGTTTTGTGAGTGTGGCTTGGTGGGCATGGCTGGGAAAGGATACTGCAAAATCCCCATTCCCTCCCCACTCCTGGGGGAAGGATATTGTAAAATCTCCATTCCCACCCCACTCTGGGGCCAGCCAGAGGTGGTATTTGCCGGTTCTCCAAACTACTCAAAATTTCTGCTACCGGTTTTCCAGAACCTGTCAGTACCTGCTGGATTTCATCCCTGCTCCCAACTCTGTTATTTTGTATTCATTCTAATCAGGATATAAGTAGCCTTATTATTTCAGGTGCTCATTTTATTATATTATTTATTTTGAAACACATTCTGTTTGTTGTTCCAGGAATACATGTGATGATCTAAACATTCTTCTCCCAGAAGGCCACTGAATTCAAAGAAGAAGAAAAAAAAGGATAAACTAGCTGTGGATTTAGAAGGACTGAAATAGCTCACCTTTCTAAGGACTACCATTCTGAAGGACAAAAGCCACCCGCTTTATTTTTCCTGGAGGAAGGGGCAATTGTTTTCTTTCTCACTTGAGTCAGTGGTGGGTTGCCCCCGGTTCGGATCGCTTTGCAAGAACTGGTAGTAAAACCAGCAGGAGGCTCAACCCACTGACCCAGACGTCATCAAAGTTGATCTGCACGCGGAAGAAGAGCGTGTGGGAGAAGAGCCTGCGGGCACGATGTGAACTGGTAGTAAAGGTAAGTAGAACCCACCCCTGACTTGAGTGGTTGACTAGTGACCCTTGTTTTGTTCTCAGTGAAGGGAGCTGAAGTAGGAGAAGAAAGCTGCTTTCAGCACACCGAGGGACAATTCAGAGGCAAAGTAGGCTTGAAGAGCTTTCAAGATGAACTCTGATGTTTTATTAGTGCCATGGTTCAGATGCATGGACAGCATCCTTTTCTTTGCACGGTCCTTTTTGCCAGGAAAGGCAAAGCTGCTGACAATCCTCATTCTTTCTGAAAGAGGCACACACAACAACGAGAGCAGAGGTGCTGGTGGGAAGCACAATCCTGAGAGTGACAATTAGTGGTTAACTATAAAAAATGAAGGAAATAATGGAGACAGATGACCAGATTTAGTAAAAATAAACCCTGTCATTAAAAACTAATTAAATATTTGCATTTCAGCATTAAGTTTTGGCATCAAAGTTTGGGCAAACAGCAGGGCGACTCTGAAGCTTATTGACTAATTTCTTGAAGTTTTAAAAGGAGATTAGTTGCATGTAATGTATGGCTGGTCTACAGCACTCTTCCAAGCAGCTGCTTTATTATTCTTTTGAAAGTGAATCATTTGTAACTGTTCTCAAAGATCTTTTATCAGCCACTTATCTTCTTCAGTTGGACTTGTGATATGGGGAGGGGGGGATAAAATGAATTGCCAGCTAATATTGGGGGAATTAATTCAACCAGAACAGCAGGAGAGTAATAACTTATCTGAATGGTTAAATATTTGCATTTGGCAAGAAAATGAAAGAGGAGGAGGAGGAGGAGGAGGAGGAGGAGGAGGAGGAGGAGGAGGAGGAGGAGGAGATGAAGAAAGATGCTATATCAGTTAAGGTGGTCACCCTGCCTTTCCTTGACTTAAATAGTTTGAACTGTTATATCACTGGCGGCTTTGAGCATTTATGGAATCTTCTGGTTGCTGTTAGAAGTTGAATTGCTGATAGCAAAGAGATTGGTTTATCTTTAAACATTTCTATACATCATAGGGAGGATGTACATTAAAGCCCAAGATATATATTTATATTAGCAAAAATATATTTTATTTACGCAATCTGCCAGATGGTCTTGGGAAGATCAAAACTCTCCTCTGCATTTCCTAACACTCTCCAACTTTTCTACCATTTGAGTTTAGTTTCTAATAAACTTTTCCATCCTCCCTTCCTCTCCCCCTGCCTCCTCGCAACCTTAGCTAATTTGGAGGATGAACGCCTGGTTGGAGTGGAAAGAGGAGACAGAATGGCATAGCCCAATGTGTGGACCCAGGCATTGTGCATGAATGTGGGTAGCACAGATTTGATGCTAAGTCATCAAAACATAATTAGGAGGAAGCTTACCACCTGAGCAATGCAGAAATCCAAATGAAAGCATCCTCAAGCGATAGTTATCTTGCCTCTACTTGAGTGCATTATGATTTGTTGGGATTGGCATAAAGTGTTGTATGAATTCAACCATTATGGTTTGCAAACCATGGCTCATTGCTTAAAACTGGACATGCAATGGTATATGGAATGACCTTGGGGGAACAGGAAGAATAGCCGTAGACTAGACGACTACCATACAAAAGGAATCTCAGTCCTCAGATGCAGAAGGGAAGCGGAAAGCATCTCAGAAGGGACCCTCCCTAGCTTTACAGAGAGTAAAAGAAAAGGAAGGGAGAAACACTTTCCGACTTGCAAGATTCTGTTAATTTAACCTTACAATAGACTTGCAATATTGATGCCATCCCATTGAGGTAATTCAGAAAGGAAGCAATAACAATGAACACCAGCTCTATGTTTAATGTAAGGCATAGGTGTTAAACTTGATGTATCTTGATGTATCGTGATGTTTTTTGCATTTGTGGAGCCGGCTCGGGTGTGGTCTGTGTGTGATGCATCTGGCCAGCGGGCCGCCAATTTGATAGGTCTGATACAGAATGTAATGAACCTCTACTTCCTGTTCCCCCAAGATCAATCCCAAACCGTCACAGTGTAGAGGATCAACCTGGGTGATATACTCAACAAGCTATGGCTATAACAAACCATAGGTTCATCTAGTGTGTAAACCCATGCACTGCATGTGCATTTTTGTAGTACTGCAGTGACCAATCAGAGTGCTGGGTAAGGACTAATCAGCTTATTTCATTCTAAAGTTCACTGAATATATAACAGTTCTGTTCCAAACAGACCTCAAATGAAATTGATTGTTAGAAGCATCCATCTTGGATTGATTCATTGCTATTTTTTTGGTTCTATTTTGTTGTAATCCATCCAGGGCTCACTTAAATCTTTCCAAGTGCATCAGTTGAAAAACATTAGGTGGATTTGGAATCACATTTTCATTATTTCACCCAGATAGTTCCAGATATGTTCATCAGTTGGTATTTTCTACAATTGGTGTTGACAGAATCCTAACCTTTGCTACTATTCACAGGTGGAGAATTGTGCTCATTTTCCAGAAACATCTTCATGTTTGTTCATGAAAACATCTCATCTCATGTTTGCTGAGAAACAAGTACGATTCAAGCCACTACATCTTTACATTTTCATTAAATAAAATAAAATTGCCTTTCTGAAGAAGAACATGTGTATGTTAAAAATAATATATTCTCCTAATCTCTCTGAAATGTGACCTGTAAAAAAAGCTCAGTTCATTCTCAGTTTCTGTAACAATTATGTATTTATCAGTGGTGAAATCCACATCTTTTTACTACCAGTTCTGTGGGCTTGGCTTGGCAGGCGTGGCAGGGGAAAGATACTGCAAAATCTCCATTCCCTCCCCACTCCAGGGGAAGGATACTGCAAAATCCCCATTCCCTCCCCACTCCTGGGGGAAAGATATTGCAAAATCTCCATTCCCACCACACTCTGGGGCCAGCCAGAGGTGGTATTTGACAGTTCTCCGAACTACTCAAAATTTCCAGTACTAGTTCTCCAGAACCTGTCAGAACCTGCTGGATTTTACCTCTGGTATTTATGTAATTTACAAAAATACGCATTTATGCATTTACACTGCAATTCCAGAAATTTTTCACACAGAAGCTGCATGATTTTTGAGGCTTTTCTTCAGAACGCCCACCTTTTAAATATCCTAAAAAAAGTAAAATTGGTTGCTTCGTAGAAGTTTCTAAAAATGTTTAACTGAAGGTGCTCTAATCCTTGTTTTTTCTTACATTGTTCGTATATTGCCCTTTCCCTAGAGAAGCTTATTTGCTCTGTGTATAATTTGCCACATGGGCTCTGGATTGCCTGAGTTAGACCTGCTGAGTTACAGGTGGGTAAATGCCAAAGATGGTCTGTTTCTATGTTTTTGGGATTTGCAAAAGATTTCACACCCCAGGTTAATTGGCAATAAATACAAGCCTTGCAAGAGAAGCGGCTCTGAAATGGGAGTAGGAAGTTAGGCTAATATATACTTAAGACTTTTTCTTCCGCCGTAAGCTGCAATGCCATTCTGAAAAGATAGACTGTCACTAACCAATTACATCTTATTTTTGTTCATTCCTTCACACTCTGCTTCTGCTTTGCTCTTGCTAAGCAATTCGTTAATATTTATTTTGGCCATTTGAGAGACCAGGGTGGTTTTTCCCTATATGTAAAAATTATCCTCCTAGCAAATGATTTTTTTCTATGGATCACATTTGGTTATCTGGCAGGTTTAGATCTATAATTTCTCTGCCAGCCAGTGATAATGAGTCTGGCTGGCAATTTATACTCTTCATCTAGCCATTACCAAAATGATACAAACGCAGAAGCACCTTTCCCTATGGCTGAACCCTTTCTATGGAACCCTTTCTCTGGAGAGATTACATTTGTTACCTTGGCATTTGTCAGCGAACAATAAATCACATTCCTTTGCTTATTTATTTCATTTTAATCCTATTAAGAATGAGCCTGTAGTTGGAGTGGTTTTATCTGTGATCATGTCTTAAGACTTACACATCCATTTTTGGTTGGGGTTTTTTTTTTTTTGCTTGTGGTATTTAAATGTTTTGTGTCAAACACTGCCTTGAAAAACCCGTTGATTGAAAAGTGGCCAAGAAATACTTAACGTTTTTTAAAAAAATATCCCGTTGTGGCTGGCCAAGAAATCAGGCTGTGAGACAAAGGAAAGCAAAAAATTCTTATCCCGATCCTCTTTTTCATTTTATACCCTTCCTACTATTCTTATCAATTTTAGTTTTCCTTTTATGAGAAGAAATATGAGAATGTACCAACAGGATCATTTTTCAGTGATTTACATTTGTTTTTGGTTCATTAAGTAGACAAGAACATGTTTCGCCAAGTTGTTGGGTGAACTTTGAAGTGAGGGAAAAATCCTCAACAATTAATTGTTGATTAATTAACATCATGCTTTTAAACAAACTCAAGGAACACTAATCAATAATTACTTAGCTTTATGATGCAAAAAGGAAAAGAATCATTTTCTACGAACATATGCTTGTGGCTGTTTACATTTCATTTCCA
This sequence comes from Stegonotus admiraltiensis, assembly GCA_032468215.1. Taxonomy (NCBI): domain Eukaryota; kingdom Metazoa; phylum Chordata; class Lepidosauria; order Squamata; family Colubridae; genus Stegonotus; species Stegonotus admiraltiensis. The sequence continues at coordinate 320,610 of JANHZT010008151.1, read as the reverse complement.
TTTTTTCCCCACCAAAATATCTCACTGAAGAACTCTTTAGAGATTAGTTGTTTAACTGTTTAACTGGGTTACCTGCAGAGGTAAAGAGATCTGCATTATTATGAAGAAGCATAAAAAGGCAGTAATTTAGGCCTGCCAGATGAAACAACATTTTTTAATGTGGTAGGACAGTTCTTAAAAGGGAGAGATTCCTGCTGGACTCTGGCTTGAGCACTGTAACAAAATCTCTTGGGTTACAGTCATGTCCATGTCTAATCAATCACACAAGCTTGTCCTCATCTTTGACCTTGGATATAATCAGATATAACCGGGGTGAAATGTAAAATTTGTTACTACCAGTTCTGTGGGCGTGGCTTGGTGGTGGTGGGGTAATGTGACTGGGTGGGCCAGTAACCATAAGAGTTGATTAAAAAAATGCTTTGAAAAATCTCTCTGACGATTAGGCAACTCAGCTGGGATTGTCAGAGAGACTTTTAAAGCATTTTTTTCTGCAACCTCTTCCGGGGAAGAGGTGGTTAAAA
>JANHZT010008151.1:303302-316721 GCA_032468215.1 Stegonotus admiraltiensis | reverse complement strand
ATCAAAGATGACAAGTTCCAAAGGTATTTTTTTTTCAAAATGTAATTGGACTTTGTTTTTCCTTGAAGGCATTTCACTTCTCATCCAAGAAGCTTCTTCAGTTCTCACTGAACGGTAGAAGATGGAAGGATTTATATTCCTTGCAGTCGTCTGGTCATTAGCACTCTCTCTGAGAGTCATTGAGGCCACTGGGAGGTTTATCTGTGGCTTTGGGGTCATCTGAATAGTGCAAATAGGTGTGGAACCTTTTTGGAATTGCTGAAAGGACTGTGTTTACAACACAGGAAAAACAAAATCCCTTTTGAAAGGGACAACCAAGGCCTGGATGACGGAGAATCTCCATAGACAAGGATTGCAAGGTTGCTTCATCAGATAACGTTACAGATGGGTCTGCTTGGAGGGAAGCCTTTGATTTATTCCAGTCTCTTTATTTCAATCCCAATGGAGGGAATGAAGGACCAAGTCTAAATGTCTTGTCTATCTTTAGAATCAGAAACGATTATTGCTGTCAGTTATGCCTGACTGAAGATACTGCATTTTACTTTATGATGTATGCGTCACTTTTCATTAATTTTGAGAAGCCTCTACCTTCAGAAACTTGAGTAAACAGTGGTGAGTTGGATTAGATCTTGGGCTGTAAATACATTTCTTTTTCAGCCAGGTAAAAAAAGAAAGAAAGGAAAAAAAAGAAAAAAAGAGCAAGGCCAAAACCCCTCGGAGCAGAAAATGTCACACTGATTGCTAACACATTACTGCACAGAGAAATGCCTAATAAAACCCCTATTAGGATGTCATACCTGCTTACTGCTGAATTCTCCAGAAAGTTTATTTGATATGTCTAAGCCAATTATCAAAGTCTTAGTGATAAGAAGCAGCTCACTGGGCCCGAATATGTCAGATTAGAATGACTAAATTGTGGGAATTTGTGGGCCTCTGCTTTGAATAATTAACTTGACTTATTCTACCTGCAGATCTTTCAAAGTAATTTTCTCTTTTACAGGAAGCTTTTTGCCCTTGCGCTGCCTTTGAAAAGTAAAATGCCTGAGAGGGCACTGCTTTCATATTCCCCCCTTCCCTGCCTCTTTCTTTACACCTTTTCTTTCTTCCTCTTTGCCTTATCTTTGCTCAGGTTAGCTGCCACAAATGACCTACTGTTTGAAGAAATCTTTGCTCCTACTACAAACTCTAAGGTCATTTCCCCACTAGTATTTTACTGTAACTACCCATCATCTCCCTGTCTCCCATTGTTGGACCAAAATAATAGCAAGCATGGGATGTTTGCAGTGGTGGAATTCAATTTTTTTTACTACTGGTTCTGTGGACATGGCTTGGTGGGCATGGCAGGAGAAGGATACTGCAAAATCTCCATTCCCACCCCACTCTGGGGCCTGCCAGGGGTGGTATTTGTCAGTTCTCCGAACTACTCAAAATTTCCGCTACCGGTTCTCCAGAACCTGTCAGAACCTGCTGAATTTCACCCCTGGATGCTTGGTGCTTTCTAAGCTTGGTTGTTTTCTTGCAGAAGTTTCATTACCAAACTAGGTAACATCATCCAGTGCATGTATGATTCACTGATGATATTATTTAATTTGGTAATGAAATATCTGCAAGATTAAAGAGCACCATGGACCCCACAATTCAATCCTGAGCTACAAATGTTCTATTCTATCAAAACAATAGTAAAGAAGATGGACTTTAAATCACCTCAGGAGGTGGGGGGGCGTGGCCAGTGTGGGCATGGCCAGCTCAACATCACTTGTGTCGGGGGCACCTGTGGTAGCCTAGGTGGGGCTGGGGGATCCTCCTACAGCCCTCTGCCAGCAAAAATGGAGCTTGGGATGGCCGCACAAGTTCCATTTTTGGCTGCGACAGCCTCCAGCCCTCTGCCAGTTTTCTGCTGTTTTTGTGGCCGAAAATGGAGCCTGGGAGGGCCGCACACGGTCCTCCTGAGCTCCCTTTTTGCTGGTAGAGGGCTGCAGAAGTCCTTCATGACCGAAAATAGAGCCTGGGAGGGCCTTGTGCGGCCCTCCCGAGCTCAGTTTTTGCTGGGAGAGGCAATCCTTCGCTATTTCCAGGGTGGCCCCATGGGCCAGATTTAAGCACTCCACAGGCCAGATCTAGAGTCATCCAACCATTGTGGTTTCAGGATTACAGGTTTTATACAGTACCTACCTTCAACAATTCCTGGGTGATGCTATGAAGGTACGGTATTTTAAGTCACTATAGACTAGTGTTTTTCAATCTCAGCAGATTTAAGATATATAGACTTCAACATGCTAGCTGGGGAAACATGCTGAGTTGAAGTCCACGTGTCTTAAAACTGCTGAGCCTGAGAAACAGTGTTGTAGACTATATGCAATTAAAATTAACATACTGCTTTGGGCTGTTTTTGATTAACAGACTATATTTTATGTTTGTTACAGCAGCAGTGACTGATACGTTCTCAATAGGTCTGGAAGGACGGTACTCCTGGCCTGATGGTCAACTGGGAGTGATGTAAAGGCAGGGAATGGTGTGTGGGTGTGTTATAGTGCTATAGTGTTATAGTATAGTGAATACTATAGTGTTATAGTATTCTTTTTGAAACCATACATAGATGCAGACTCGAGAGAGATACAAAAACCCTGGACACTGGACTAGGTGGTTTTGTCTCTGCCTTGAGTCTGATTGGATGTGGTTTCAAAAAAAAAAATCTGCAACAGACTCTGTAAAAATCTACTTAAGACTCAAGGAAATTAATACTGTGTATGAAAGTAGCTTCTTGGATGAGAAGTGAAACGTCTTCAAAGAAAAACCAGAAAGTCCAATTGCCTCTTGAAAAAGCACCTTTGCCTATCTTTGATGGGTGGTTTTTCTGCATTCTTCTGTCAATAATATTTTAGTCTGCAGCTTGTCCTCGGCTTACAACTATCGTTTAGTGACCATGTGAAGTTACAATGGCACTGAAAAAAGTAACATGACAATTTTTCACACTTATAGCGGTTGCCGTCTCCCAGGCAACCTTTTGCAAACTTCTGGCAAGCAAAACCAATGGGGAAGTCAGAGTCACTCAATAACTGTGTTACTAGCTTAACTGCAATGATTCACTTAACCCTGAGCCAGGGGTGGGTTCTACCTACCTTTACTACTAGTTCGCAACGGGGCCGCTCATGCACCCCCCGCGCTCTTCTGCGCATGCACAAAAGCATTCTGATGACGTTGGGGTCTGTGGGCGGAGCCTCCTGCAGTTTTACTACCGGTTCTATAGAACCGGTCCGGGCAACCCACCACTGCCCTGAGCCTTGGTGGTGCAGTGATTAGAATGAAGTATTGCAGGCTAACTCACTGCCGACTGCTAGGAGTTTGATTCTGACTGACTCAAGGTTGACTCAGCCTTCCATCCTTCCGAGGTCAGCAAAATGAGGACCTTAGATTGTTGGGGGCAATATGCTGGCTCTACAAACTGCTTAGAGGTGGCTGTAAAGCACTATGAAAGGGTATTTATATGTCTGAGTGCTTTTGATACTACTATTAACAACCGTTGCAAGAAAAGTCAAAATATGGGGCAAAATTGACTTAGCAACTTCTCATGCTTAGCAGTGAAAATTTTGGGCTCCACTGCAGTCATAAGTCAAAGATTACCTGTAATGTTTTGTTTTTTTATTCTGCTGAGAAGAAAGGAAATATATTTTTGCAGGTAAGTTTAGATGCTACGCAGCACTGTAGAATGCACAACAAAATTTATTAGATCTCATAATACAAATAATGAAGCTGGCCTTGAGAAAAGATCACTTGCAATAATATATATATAAAGAAGTCTCGGTAGTAAAATTCTGAGCAAGAATTTTTATATTTAGTAACGTTCAAAGTCAGTTTGGGCTAAGATCTGCAAATGATCTGTATCTTTGTATATGGGCACAGCTCAGCATTTTTTACAGTCCGGAAGCAAGAGGCTGGACTTTCAGGACTGCTGACATGAAAGTAATTACATTTTATGAATGCCTCTATAATGGCTGTAAGATTTTTTTTTTTTTGCATATATGTTAATTACGTCTTAAAGCTGAAATCAGAGATGGAAAGAGATAGGCTGTATCTTTGACAGAACAAGGGAAAATAATATTTGAAATGCTACTTCTATTCAAATTGCCTGCTTTCTTTTTCTGGGATTTCTTTCATAAAGAAAATGCTACACATCTGTTCTTTGACAATTATTTTTGAGATGCAAAATGAGAAAGGAAAAAGCCTTGTACTGGGATATGGTGTTTCTTGGAATCATTAAGAATAGCTGGACAAAGAAATTTAAAATTGTTAGGCACTGGGGAACATTCAGCAAAAGATCACATTGTTTTGTAGAAGGTGTGGGTTCTACTCAAACCACAATTTTGACTAAGACCTGCGTAGTTTTGCCTTCTTGTCATGGACAGAAGCAGCTTAAATGTTTCTGGTCTGACTTTAACTGTGTCTGTGAAATGTGTGTCCTTGACATCTATCTCATAGATCAAAAATAGATGTTGACAATAAAATAAAATAAAATGGAACTTTAAACCAACAAGTAAATGTGTTTCTTATAATTTATAATCTACTTCTGCCTATTTTCCTGCGAATACAGGTAGTCCTTGATTTACAACCAATCGTTTAGTGGCTGTTCGAAGTTACAATGGCATTGAAAAAAGTGACTTATGACCATTTTTCACACTTACAACCATTGCAGCATTCCCATGGTCACATGATCAAAATTTGGATGCTTGGCAACTGGCAGGTATTTATGACCGTTGCAGTGTCCTGGGGTCATGTGATCACCTTTTGTGACCTTCTGACAATGGGGAAGCCGAATTCATATAACAACCATGTTACTAAGTTAATAACTGTAGTGATTCACATAACAACTGTGGTAAGAAAGATTGTAAAATGGGACAAAACTGATTTAACAAATGTTTTGCTTAGTATCGGAAATTTTGAGTTCAATTGTGGTCATAAGTGAAGGAATACCTGTAAATGTGTTTCTGATGACTTAAACTAGTTCTATTTTCCTGCAAGTAAACCATGGACAAATGTCCTAATGTATCTTGATTGAAACTGGATAATCTCTTTCAGATTATTCAGAATTGTTCCTCCTTTGCTCTTACAAATCTATTCAATATCTATTGTGTATTGTGTTTCTAAAGCACCCTTGATGAAATATTTGATGAAACTTTATCTTTAAATATTGTTAAGATACCATTTGATAAATGTACGATGTGTTGCCATGTGACAACAAATAATTGAACATATATTGTTCCCCAGATATGTCGTTTTAGAAGACAGCATTGGACTAGGGAAAAAGCTGTTTTCTTATGGTAGCCATTTACTGTGTTCTGGTTAGTTACAACAATTTCTGCAGATAGCGGGACTACAGAAATAATTCTTCTAAATAACTACAGCATTTTTTTAGAAGTCTTAATAAAAGGAGAGCATTTTAACTGGAAAAAAAGATTTAATGTTTTATCCTTTTAAAGCTTTTTTCGCTAGCTAATTAGCTCAGGTTATATGCCTTACGTGTAGCCACCGTTACAGAAAGTAATAAATAGAAAATTATCCATAAATACGGAATGCTATTGGGGCAGCTAGTTATAAGGCACTGGAAATCTTTCTTCAAAAGAAGATATATATTTTTTATTATTATCATGCTTAGTTTCAAAGTGGTAGATTAACTATATTTCAAACTGATGTAACCAGGAAAGTAGTAATAAAATCTAGGATAAAATCTTCATTCAAGATCCGCAATATTCCAAATGATAGGCCATAGAAAGTAAGAAAAGAACTAAGAGTAATGTTTGATTCATATAAAGTGCAAGCAAAGTAATGAATAGTTTCCATATAACTAACTAAAGTTTACAAGTAAAAAAATGATAGAGACAACAATTCTTTCCCACATAATAAAGAAATAACTGCAAACTTAAAACAGAATATTAAAATAAAAATTCTAGCTTATCCTTCACCATTCCATTCAGAGTTGAAAAGATATGTTGTATAAGGAAGGATTCTATAATGAGATTAGCTCCCTAATTCTGAAATCAAGTCATCAGCACATTTTGTCTATCCACTGCAGGATGAAGGCCTCTTCTGCATGTTTCCAACCAATACGGTTCTGAGCTTTCTTTTGCCAATTGGGCCTGCAATACTTGCTGATGTCATCGATCTATCTTGTTTTAGGATGCTTTCGTGGATGCTTTTTATCAAGTGGGATTTATTCTATGACTGCCTTGGCCCACCTGCCACCAGTTCGTCTTGCTATGTGACCAGCCCATTTCCATTTCAATTCTTTTCCTCTCTTGATGATATCGTATACTTTTGTTTGTTCTCTAATCCATGTGTGGGTCTTTCTATCTTGTCTTGCAATGCCGAGCATGTATCTTTCAATGGGTCTTTGCGCCACACGTAGCTTTTGTATAGATTGTGAGGTTTATATTTAATGGTACAGAGTTGTTCCCTTCCAACTTGTATCATTAAATGTACAGAGTTGGAAGGGACCTTGGAGGTCTTCTAGTCCAACCTCCTGCTCAAACAGGAGACCTTATATCATTCCAGACAGGTCCAGTCTCTTCATAAAACCCTCCAGTGATGGAGCACCAATAACTTCTGAAGGCAATCCGTTCCAGTAGTTAATTGTTCTTACGGTTAGGAAGTTTCTCTTTAATTTCAGGTTATTACTCTCCTTGATTAGTTTCCATCCACTGTTTCCTGTCTTGCCTTCTGGTGCTTTGGAAAATAAATTGACTCCATCTTCTTTGTGGCAGCTCCTCAAATAGCGGAATACTGCTATCATGTCACCCCAGTCCTTCTTTTCTCTAGACTGGCCATACCTGATTCCATACCTGCAACCGTTTTTCATATGTTTTTGTCTCTAGGCCTTTAATCATCTTATTTGCTCTTCTAAGTTGGTCTAAGTTCTTAGTTCTTCTAAGTTGGTCCTTTGATTGCCATTTTCTATCTTCCCAGCTGGGTTCTGAAAAGCAAAATCAATGGGAGAAGCTGGACTCACTTAATGTCCAATGGCAAAATAGTTCATAAGACTGGACCCAACTCATTTAACAACTGCTTTGCTTAGCAATGGAAATACTTGCCACAACTGTAGTTATAAGTTGAGGACTACCTTTAGCTCAGGGGTCCCCAGCCCCCGATCTGTGAACTGGCACCAGTCTGTGGCATGCCAGCAATCGGGCTGCGCAAACAAGTGAAGCTCCATCCGTAGGATGCAGGCAGCATGTGAAACCATGTCTCCTTTGGTCTGCGGAAAAACCTCTCTTCACAGAACCAGTCCCTGGTTCCCAAAAGGTTAGGGGCCACTGCTCTAGCTGATTAGGGTGTAGGATATCCTTATATATTCCCTGTTTCTGATATGCTTCAGTCATGGTAAGATTATGGTAATTTTGACTACAATATCCTGTTTCCACTAAAATAAGACATTCCCTGATAATAAGTCTAATCGGGCTTTTGAGTGCATGCACTAAAATAAGACCCCCCTGAAAATAAGCCCTCCCCAAAAATATGTAAATGCATGCACAGCCGGTCCCCGCCATTTCCTCTGGTTTCCTCCATGTACCCCAAAATAATAAGACCTCCCCGAAAATAAGGCCAAACACTTATTTCGGGGTTCAAAAAAATATAAAACAGGGTCTTATTTTCGGGAAAACATGGACATACTTAAATTAGTGATATAGCAGTAAGTGAAACTTGCTTCTCAAGTGATACCTGAAAATTTACACTGTTAAGACACAATCATTTGTAGACTCTAACTATCACACTAAGTCATTATGTATTGTTTGGCTTGACTAAGATGACCATTGACTAAATCTAGTTAACAATGGCTTTCTATAAACTGTGTAATCCACTGTCAGTTTCCAGTTTTGAGCTCCAAGATACTGAATTACAAATTCCATCATCACAAACTGGTAGCCATTTCAGCCAGAGAAAATGGAGTTGGTATCTAAGAGAATCAGGAAAACCAAGGCTGTGAATCTACATGTTTGGAACAAAAAAGTTCTCGCAGCATCTGTTTTTAAGGAATTTAAGGAACCCTGGTGGAACAGTAGTTAGAAGTATTGCAGGCAAATTCTGCCTACAGCTTGAAGTTCAATCCTGATGGGGCTCAAGGTTGACTCAGCCTTCCATCATTCCAAGGTCAGTAAAATGCGGACAGTTTGTTGGGGGCAATATGCTGATGTTGTACACTTCCCAGAGAGTACTGCAAAGCACTTTGGGGTGGTATACAAGTCAAAGTGCCATTGCTATTGCTATTTTTGTTGACCTTTAATAACCTGTTTTTTCCCATGTTGAAAAAGGAAGGCCAATCTCTCCATGGACTTGCTCTTCTTGTATTGCTGTTGAAGTGTTTCAATACAACTTCCCTCTCTTTTCCACCTGTTATCTTTGTCTGCTAGTTACCTATGGAGTGTACTAAGTAAGCTGTCAATAAATCAGGTCTGTGTGATTTGCTGATATATCAAATGAGGAGAAACTGCCCAGCTTAATGCGCTTATGAGAAGAGAATGACTTCTTTTGAAAGAAGTTGGAGGCATCCTGCAGCTCTCAGTTAAGCCTGCCCAAATTGTCTGCCAGACATTGGAGGATGAAATTGACTTTAGCACCAGAACATGTACTGCTAAGTACAGACCAGAGAGTAAATATTTAAAAGATGCAGTTTAAGCTTCTCTGACCTCCTTACCTGAATTTCTCTAGGATAACAGGAAGTAGCTGAGTGCACACAGAGCAAGATTAGATGCTGGGAACAAGGTTGCAAAAATTTAAAACGTACTTCCCAGGGAACTTGTCATGATGGCTAAATGGACATATCTCCTGAAAAAAAAAATTCCACTCAGCTGCACGATTAAGCATTCAGAAGACTCTGTAATTGGTAATATATTTTTTTATATTCCCGCGTAAATAAAATTCTTTCTATAAATTGCAATGTCGAATACTTAAAATTTTGTCACCTAATAATTCACACGAGACAGGAAGGCATAAAAGTGTAAGAGTAAATGCTCTGTTTCTCCCACCCCCCACCAGAAAATACTTGGTAAAAGAATTTTTTTGTGGCTGTGGAATAAAATCAGAAGAGTAAAAAAAAAACCCTTCCCTTAAAAAAAGAGGTGGATTTAACTTTTAAAAAATATACAAGTTACATAATAAAGCAATGCCATGATAACTGTGTTTCCATATGAAATGTAATTTAGCTAAATTAGTGGTTATGTTTAGCCAAAGGGATCCAGGTTTATAAACTTTGGTTTACCAATAATTAAATAGTTTTTGAATTCAGTATTAGGATAGCATAAAACTAAACCATAAAGTGGTTTGTTGATTTTGGTTTTAGTGTGACATGGGAACTCATCCATTATGGTTATAGGGGATCCAACACTATTGTTTGCTAACCACATTTAACATTGTGTGTATATATTTATAGCCAATGGCCAAACACACACATTAAGTTAAATCAGTAGTTTAAACAGTGGTTGGTTAAATACGTCATTTTTATGAACAATAAACAACAACAAAGGCTGGCTACAGATATTGCGCTCAGACAAAAATCAATAAATTGTACTAAGGTTTAGCTTAAGTTATGTATACAGCTATAATATTAATTTTTTTGCAGTTCTATTATTCGTTGAACTTAGCTCCTATCTTTATAAATTCAGAGATGAAAGTGCTGTTCTTTTTTTATATATTATTTTTCTATTCCATGCTTATACCAGTAATAATTATATTCCATATGTGGAGGTTTTTTTGTGTGTTTTCCCTTAATACAGTACATAGTTGCTCCTAGTTTTCTTCCCAGTTTCAACAAAACTGAACTTTAATTTTGGATTTAAAAAAAAACGTTGGCAAGTTTGTGTCTTGATAATAAATGAGTTTCTTTTGATGGTTATTTCTTTTGTACCTGATTCCTTGTCCTCTCAGATATCACTTTGACTATGTATTTTCTGCTGTCTTCAAAGTGAATCATTCTTTTCTTCTTCTTCTTTTTTTCCTAACATGTCTTCAATGAAACATTGGTCACTGCAGCAGTAGCTCTGGAAGAGAAGATGAAGAAATACATATATTAATTTACTACTTTTAAAGCAGCATGTTTGGTCCTCTTCTGTAGATGAACACTTCACTTGAATTCTCTGGCCGGCCTTCCTGATTGGCTTAATCTCTGAATTCATTTTAAGATTAAGGTTTTCTTCACCTGTCTTAGAAAGACAGACCATAGAGTTTTTTATATGCCGTCTATTTTTTTTTTCCATTCCAGAAAAGTCTCCTTTTTTTAGCCTTTTGGTAACTGTTTATTAAGACTGCTGGGGCAACATCCGTTTGGAAAGTGGGACTGCAGCAAAAGATTAAAAGAAATAATATGGTAGAAAGTGAAATGAAAGCAAATTATCTTTCTATTTAATAAGATAGAGTTGACTTTCCACTTAATGTAAGGACCAGATTAATATAGTAGTGAAGGTGTTTAATTAAGACAAATCCAGCCTCAGACGTGGAAGCTTTTTAGATGATTTGGGGCTCCTGGCTACACTCAGCTTGACTTATTTTATGAGATTGTTGTTGTGGTGATGCCCATGGAAGAATCACCATGAGCTCCTGGAAGAAATAGTCCCAGGAACTAAGATTTGGCCAGGTGTAAGGATTTTGCATCACAAATAGCAATAGCAATAGCACTTAGACTTATATACCACATCATAGTGCTTTTACAGCCCTCTCTAAGTGGTTTACAGAGTCAGCATATTTCCCACAACAATCTGGGTCCTCATTTTACCCGCCTCGGAAGGATGGAAGGCTGAGTCAACCTTGAGATGGTAAGATTTGAACTGCAGAACTACAGCTAGCAGTCAGCTGAAGAAGCCTGCAGTGCTGCACTCTAACCACTGCGCTACCTCGGCTCAAATGCTTTTCTGATCCTTGCCTGTTGTAGGGTAGAAACTTATTAAGACATCTGCTGAGTTCACATCAGGGATGGGTTCTAATTTTTTTTACTACCAGTTCTGTGAGTGTGGCTTATTTTGTGGGCGTGGTTTGATGGTCATGTGATAAACAATTCTTTAGGATTTAGCAGAGGTACTGGTCTACCAGGCTTTTAACTGCTTGCAGAGCTGTACTGGTCTACCCATTTGTTTTTGGAACATACTGATCTACCCATTTGTTTTTGGAGCATTCTGGTCTACCCATTTATTTTTGGAGTGCACTGGTCTACCACCACACTGCCTTTTACCGCTGATCAGCTGTAGGGCAGCCCTTTGAAGCGCCACTGCAAGAGTTTAAACAGTTTTTTGCCACTCTGCCACCACCGAAAGCATCGGAAACCACTTTCAGGCAGCTTGGCCTCAATTGCCAATCTACCACTACCGAGCGGTTTACAAGGAGAAGATTGGTTCTAGCTGATCAGTTGGGAGGCTTCTTTTCTTCTCAATTTAAAGCTAAGGTGTCTTGTTTTTTTTCTCTCTCTCCTTTGTCAAGTGAGCCCTCATTTTTTCCTTCTAGCCGATCAGCTGGGACTTGGGAGGCAGCGAATAGATTGGGGGTGGGGCCAGGCAGAGGCAGTATTTACCGGTTCTCTGAACTACTCAAAATTTCCACTACCGGTTCGCAAGAACCGGGGAGAACCGGTAGCAACCCATCACTGGTTCACATATTGCACTAAGCCACAATGTGAGTTTATTGGTGTTGCCTCACAATATTGTTGTTTCTAAAGCCTAGTTTCCCCCCACCCTCTGTGTTCTGGAACCAATGAAAGTATAATAAACACAGAAAAGTAATATCATAGTACAGGTAATCCTCAACTTAGAACCATTCATTTAGTGACCATTTGACACTTGAAAAACATATGACCATTTCCCACACTTACAACCATTGCAGCATCCCCATGTCAGGTGATCAAAATTCAGATGCTTGACAACTGGTTCACATTTATGTTGCCAAATCCTTGGGTCATGTGATTCCCTTTTGCAATGAGCAAAGTCAATGGGGAAACCAGATTCACTTAACAACTATATTAGTAAATGAACAACTGCAATAGTTCACTTAACAACTATGGCAAGAAAGGTCGCAAAATGGGGCAAAACTCACTTAATAACTGCCTCACTTAGCAAGAGGAATTTTGGGGTGAATTGTGGTCATAAATCAAGGACTACCTGCAGTGGTGGGTTTCAAGTAATTTAACAACCGGTTCTCTGCCCTAATAATTTCTTCCAACAACCAGTTTGCCAAACTGCTCAGAAAGTTAACAACCGGTTCTCCCGAAGTGGTGCGAACTGGCTGAATCCCACCACTAACTACCTGTATAAAATACTTCTTTTTAAAGTTAGATCCAGGGGTGAAATTCAGCAGGTTCTGGAGAACTTGTAGTGGAAATTTTGAGTAGTTCAGAGAATCATCAAATACCACCTCTGGCTGGCCCCAGAGTGGGGTGGGAATGGAGATTTTGCAATACCCTTCTCCCAGGAGTGGGATGGGAATGGAGATTTTGCAGTAACCTTCCCCTGCCACACCTACCAAGCCACACCCACTAAGCCACACCACGCCCACCACGCCACACTCACAGAACCAGTAGTAAAAAAATTTGAATTCCACCTCTGGTTAGATCCCATAATTTACGTAAATACAAACCTGAGACGGGGTAGAAATTTGCTATGAAAGTATAATCTATACTATGCTCACAAAAGTATTAGTAAAGACATTTTTATATTAGTCTGCTAGCTGCTCATCAAAACTGTTTTTAAAGTATTGTGATTACATCTAGGGCTTTCTGCCTAGAGGCAATTATTACAAACTAGTAATTTAGGGAGTCTCTATTAATTATTTCAAAATTTCTTCTGTTCTGCCTGACTCCCGCTGAGTTTCTACATTTGTTTGTATTTCATGGTCACTTAAATTGTTAATTGGCTCCACTGATAAACACTATTTTTTTTTTTATAAAATGTGAAACTGTGGTACATAATTTGCAATAATCTTCTCAATTCAATCCACATTATTTACCTTCATATGATGAACATGAAACGGTGTCAGCGAAGAAATGGCTTGCATTAATCTGGTTCAAAGTTAACCTGATATTAGGTATTGCTACAAGTAGAAGGGTAGATCACGACTGAGAACAGATTAATATTTATAGTTTGGATTGTAACATGAGACTAAAGTTTAATATGGTCTCTAGGACTTGGCTGCACATGAGCTGTGAACAGAACATGTGAGTACATACGCCAAGCAACTTTTTCAATGAATGATGTGTTGCTGGCTAATTTTGAATTTGCAGATCAGATATTGAAGAGAGTATATATCAGAAGTGGGTTTCAGCAGGTTCTGACCAGTTATTATATATATACCAGGTTCTGACCAGTATCCCCCAGAAATACGAATAATCCCAGATCTTCGCACTTTCCGCCGCGCCCTGAAGACCTTTCTGTTCCAGCAAGCAGGGCTAGCATA
>JANHZT010008151.1:279535-292011 GCA_032468215.1 Stegonotus admiraltiensis | reverse complement strand
CCACGCCCCCCTCCTGAACAAGATCACAAATGAGGGGGGCTTTGTTTACTATGGACCTGGCGTTGCACAACATCAGCTGAAGGCCCGGGTTTGCAGGGTTCGGGAGAACCTCTAGCTAAGATTCTGTGCAGTTTGGAGAACCCCCCAATCCCACTCTTGGCTGGCCTTGCCTGCCCTGCCCTGCCTGCCCCACCCCTCCCAGGAGTTCCCACACGGCCTGTTTTGGATGCAGGTAAGTGCAGGGTGCCTGCAGAGGCTTGGGGAAAGCAAAAAATGGGCCTACTGGAAGTTCGGGAAGTCCAGAGGGCCTCTGGAGCCTGGGGAGTCTGTTTTCGCCCTCCCGGAGGCTCAAGAAAAGCTTCTGGAGCTCTGGGAGGGAAAAAATCCACCCACAGAGGTAAAGGAGGCCGACTAGGCCATGCCCACCATGGCCACACCCACCCAGCAACCGGGCAGAGAGCCCCTTGCTAAAATTTTTGAAGCCCACTCCTGCCTCCGGGATGTATATACCAGATGAATTTCATGTGACATTCTATTACTTCTCTAACTATGGAACTGTAATATTTTGAAATTCATCACATTTGTTGCAAACAGCTTTTCTAAAGGTACGTGCAAAGATAAATAAAATGCGTATGTATAATTTCATAAAAGCTGTATGCATTTTGAGAGACTGAACTGAGGAGACTCACGGGTGATTAATGCTATTTGGGCCTGCTGATTTTGGGACAATGCTGTCTTTGGTAATCAATGGTGTTGCACTGCCCCAAACATCCCCGGGGCACAAATTGTGGGTCCTCCTGGAAGAGAGGTGGCAGTCGTGGCTAGGAGAGCCTTTACACAGTTTCGTGTTGTGTGCAGTTATGTCTGTTCCTGGATAGGGAGGCTCTGTTCATTGTCAGTCATGCCCTGATCATAACTCAGATAGACTACTGTAATGCACTCTTCATGGTGCTATTCTTGAACAGTATCCCAAAGCATCAACTGATATAGAAATGGCAGCGTAGCAGTTATGTGGCACATATCATACCTCTGTTCTACAAGCTGCATTGGTTGCCAGTTTGTTTCCAGATCCAATGCAACGGGCTGCTTTTGAACTTTCAAGCCCTTCATGACATGGAGCCTAGTTATTTGACAGACTGCCTCTTCCTACGATAATAACATTTGCCTGTCCCATCAGGTCTGGGAGAAGAGGCATGTTGCAGGTCTCGTCTGTTGAGGAGTTATATCTAACGAGATCCAAGAGACGAGCCTTTTCTGCTATGGCCCCCACTCTGTGGAACATTAGCTCTTCTGAGCTTAGATGGCCCCATCTACCAGCATGATAATTAAATTAGGAAGCTTTGTTGTTTATACTCTGATCTGTTCTCTCTCTGTGTGTGTCTGTCTCTCTCTGTCTCTCTCTCTCTCCCTCCCTCTCTCTCCCTCTCCTCCTTATCCCTCTCCCTCTCCCTCTCCCCCCTTCTCTCTGTCTTTTATAATAATATCATTTTTTGGGGTACTATTTGTGTTATGTATTGTAGATAGTGTATAGTTGTCAGTTGAAGTTCTCATTCTGGTCCTCTGTTGGAGCGGGAAAATACTCTCTCCTAATTGGTTGTTTGGCTGATCAGTTACATATAAAAGGAGCTGTATCAGCCAAGGAGACAGTTTGCCTCACAGGCAGTATTGACAAAAGAACTGTTAGAAATCACTCTGGCCTTGCCTCCATTCTTCGCCCAGAACTTAACAATTTGGATGTTTTAAAAATGCTTTTATGATTGTTTGCATGCTGCCCAGAGTCAAGCTAACTGAGACCATATAAATATTCATTCATTCATTCATTCATTCATTCAATCAATCAATTAATTATATTTATATACTGCCCTTCTCCTGAAGGACTCAGGGCGGTGAACAGCCAGATCAAATACATATATATATATAAAAGTTAAAATATAGTTTAAAATCAGATTAAATACTTTGGCCCACAATTAAAACAAATATGATCAACCAACCAACCAACCAACCAACCAACCAATCAATCAATCTTACAGAGACTGAAGATGCTGTTTCTCCAAACCCATGGGTCAAAGCCCTATGAAACATCCATTTGTAAAGAATTGCGCTTTTGTCCTATGACATTCTGATGACAGAGATTATGCTCCTTGTGAAGAAAGCATGAGTGAAAAAAGAAGTAAATTAATGGGCTGATGACTATTTCACATGAAATTATACCAGTGACCTATAGTCAACGCATGCTAAATGCTGATATAAACTATGAGGACCCAGATGGTTGGGGGCAATATGCTGACTCTTTAAACTGCTTAGAGAGGGCTGTAAAGCACTGTGAAGCGGTATATAAGTCTAAGTGCTATTGCTATTGGCAATACATGATTAAAAAAAAAAGAAAATCTACATGAAACTACCTTTAGTTTCACCAAATTCTGGACCCAGCCAAGTCTCCCATATTCTATGGGCATATGAGATTAATAGAAATTGTGCTTTTGCTGCAAGCAAATTGTCAGAAAAACTCTTGTTTCCAATATAAGCAAACTAACTATACAATCAGAAAGGTTTTATGGCAGTCCTCAACTTAAGACTATCCTATGGACTGGAAAATTCATTGTTAAGGGGGGCAGTTGTTAGATGAAGCATCATATGACCGCACTTGATTTTATGACTTTTTAAACTACAGTCGTTAAGTGAATCATCACAGTCATTAAGCAAGAGTTCACATGATGGCGATTTGTGACATAACCTGCTGGCTTCCCCATCGTTTTTAGTTATTGGAAGCTGGTGGGAAGGTCGCAAATGGTGATCATGTGACTATGGGATGCTGCAACTGTCATAAATACACAACGGTTGCCAAGGACAATTTCTTTACAAACGTTGTTAGTAAGCAGCTATCAGATAACTGATGTGACCTCTTACCATAGAAACTCTTAAGGAGCACTCTAGATACATAGAACAGATGGTCAAAAGGTAAATTTGGGTTGCACCCAGACATAAAACAAATGTTATCAGAATAATTTTAATTTTAGTTAGTTTCTTTAAAAAAAATTTTTTTTGTCCTTTTGCTGTACATTTCATTTTGGTGTAATTTGATAGCAATTCTTTTTTCCTTTTTTAAAGTAAAGGTGTTTTTGGTTATAGCAGCGGAAAATAACATATAACTCACATTTGATTATGTTAAAAACAAGCCGCTTGTCTTTGCAGGCTTAATGAGGTAGAAAGCAGATACAAAGCCTTTAAAAATTGGTATTAAGGTGGTTTATGAAACGATGAGGATTAAACTCTGAAGCTAGAATGCATTTATATTAGATGCTTGGTTTTAGTCCTACATGGCCAATGGCTGTATGAAAGAGATTTTTGAATTGTGTAGGAAGGAAGAGTCTTGTTCATCATGGTTGGTTAGCATTCCCAGGTCTGGGCTGAAAATCTCCAGATGACCATCAGATAGCAGCAATGTTTTTTGTATCTGTCTCATATCATACAGTGGCCATCTGGATCACTGCAGCTCAGCTCCTTTTGTAGGTCATCAAAAGTTCAATCAATATTCCTTTTATTTATTTATTTGCAATTTTAAGGACATCTCTCCCTCTTCCCTTCCCCTGAATCACTGTAGAATTTGGCAGTAGGATTGCTAAAAATCCAAAGTGGGGTTACTCACTATAATACTGTTTTGCAAGCCTTAGTAGGCACTTCACATTTAAAATATAAATGTAAAATGTTTATATTTTATAAACGCCATATAGTCTCCTCTTCTGAACAAAAAATAAATCCTCTTTTGCATCTGTTCACACTATTTATATCAGGCTTGTAGCATTGATTGAACTTCTGGTGACATGGATCCAAGCTGGATGCGTTGACATTTGCGCAATTGAGAATTGCACAAGTTGTTTTCGAATTGAAAGTGTGCCCTCTTCTCTGATTTGTCTGAATCAGAACTCTGAAGGAGTAGAGTAGTCTTATTTCAAATTGGGTTTCCTTTATTTGCAATTACAGTAGCATTTGGAGGGGAAGGAGAAAGATTAGATTAGATTTCTTGATGGATTACAGGTTTTACAGATGTGAGTATGTACATTTTCAAACTATGTTCTGAAAAGCAGCAATAGCAATAGCACTTAGACTTATATACCGCTTCGTAGTGCTTTACAGCACTCTCTGGGCGGTTAATAATGTCAGCATATTGCCCCTAACAATCTGAGTGTCAACCATAAAGTTGACCTGACCAAAGCCATCTTGGAGCTTCAGTGTTGCCACACTGGAACTGAAGGATAGGGAGGGGGGATTAGAGATAGCTGGTGTTTTGTAGCCAAAATAAAATACTTTCTCTTGGGAACCAAGGACATTCTCACAGGAAAGAGGAGTGATGTCACCAGGCAACCAGACAGCACCTTGATTGGACCATGTGACTGATAGTTTGGGGAGGGGGAAAAACTTTTACTTTTAATTAGGTGAAAACCACGGGAGCCTTCAGAGTCAGTTTTCACCAGCCTGTGCCAATATGGCATATCAAATAAAGATATTCTTTGAGGAATCTACCTGCCTTGGAGTTTTGCTTACTGTGGGTATGTTACTTGGAACCAGAGGTGGTATTCAGCAGGTTAGCACCGGTTTGCGCAAACCGTTGGTGGAAATTTGGCCAAGGTCACTGAACCGGTAGCAATGGATGATTGACCATGCACCCAGTCCCCCGGTCACCACTCCCTCGCCTTGCCCACCATGTTCGTCACTGCCATGTTCTTCGTGCATGCGCATCCCATTGCCTTGCAAGTCCAATGGGATGCGTGTGCACAAATAACATCGCGGCGACAGCAGCAGCTTTTTCTATGACCTCTGGTACTTTTTGGCGGCCTGTGGCCAGCCACCACTTCTTTGCCAGCTGCTTTCCAGTGAAGGGAGGGTGGGGGTAGATAGGTGGAAATTCCAACAAATTTCTTACCTTTTTCTGTGGGCGTGGCTAGGTGGGGGGTCATGTGGCTGAGTGGGTGTGGGTATGAGTGATGTCAAGTTGGCCACACCCACTCAATTACATGCACCCCTGATGAAGAAAACCTTGCAAAAGTGTGCCTCCCACTCTTGACTGCCAAAGCTGGACCAAAGGAATGGGTGGCGTTAAAAGTTCCTGATACTGCTAAGATAATAAGGAGAACTCGGAGGGCCACACTGTCCCCGTTACGGTTCCTCCAGAGGTCATCAATGCCATTTCAGTCCTATGTCTAGGCCTGAACCTGACCGAAAAGGGATCAGATAATCCGCTTCCTCCTGAGGCAGCTGTGCTTTCCAAATGTCCCCTAATATGTTTAGTTTAGTTTTATTTTATGGGAGACATTTATCTGCTGTCAGCTTAGAAAGCCACACTATGGGGCAGGGAGGCAATTGATGGGAGGCAAGGCAGTATAACAGCAACTGCACTAAAAAGGTTATTTGCTCACATACTGAATTTGTCAGCTCAGCCATTCAGCTCCTCATATATATATATATATATGGCCCTCAACTACTGAGAAGCAAATTGAATAGACCTTTCAGGGAGAGTTAGCAGCTCTTTTTTCAATGAGCGTGTAGAACAGTTTTCTTAATCTTGACAACTTTAAAACAGGTGAACTTCAGCTCCCAGAATTCCCCAGCCAGCATGGAGCCAGAACACTCTTAAATAAATGAAAATATGAGTGAGCTCTTTCCCTGTTCACACACAGATGAGTGTGCACACACATGCCACATACCCACTGTGATTCGTGGCCTATCCTTTTTTCCCCCTTCCTCCTTCACTTACAGGAAAACTGTGTTAGAGATGCGGTTTGGAGGACATTTTGTCAGATAAGAGACCGTTTACCTGGCTCACATTTTAGCTGCCAAAATAATTCAGCGTCGCCATTTTCACATCAAAAACCTTCTTGGGATGTCACTTATCTGATAAGATGTCTCTCCCAAAGGCTGACTTTTATTTACTGCACCGTTTTAATGAGTAGACAGGGACCCAGAATACAGAACGCCAAATAAAGAAGCAAACCACACTTTAAAAAAGCATTGAAAAGGGAAGCCGACTAATTATTAAATTACAGGGTGGACACCCCTCAATCCCAAAAAGAATGGTAAACAGGATACCTTTTTTCCATGGAGCTGAATTTACAGTGGTAGATTATTCTCTTTGTGATGATTGAAAACCAAGTTCACAACATGAAATGTGTCTGCTTGGAGCTCCCCCACTCTTGCGTGGCATGTGCATCGCATCCCCGTGACAACTAATTTTACTGCTGTTTTCCAATGACAGGATGCTTTATTTGCTGCATGTATCTTGATAGTAATTGCCTTGAGGTTCAGAAAAGGACACAGGATAAAATCATTAACACTTAATAAGACCCCCTCCCTTTCTCTCTCTTTTACAAACATCCGGCATTTTCTGGGAAATGAAGGCAACCTTTGCCTGTATTTATGTTTATTTTGTTCAGACTCGTGACTCCCTTTGGAGGTGATATGGCGCAAATGGAAAGCACTCAGATGTTTAATAGCTTCGTAGCAATTAAAAAGTGCTTGTGATATCATCATTCCACAGGTTTCATAAAAACCACAAGAATTAAAAGAGCTTCTCTTATATAAAGGGAACGTGAAAACTCTTAAAGCTGTGGGAAAAGTGAGGAATTCCTAACAATTTCTAGGATTTCACCATACAATCATGGTTGTATTCGGATATTTTCTTTTCATATTATTATTCATATTATTTGTATTTTTGTAGAAAAAGGAAAACGTTGGTCTGTTTGTCTCTCAGAATCATAAGCCTCTATTTATCCGTGGCCTGTGGTGCTGAGTGTTTGGAGACAAATGGTTCCTGATTTAGACATAAAAATAAATGACTATGTTTTCAGAATTTATTTAGCCATTCCTGCTGGCAGGGGAGCCAAGGAGGATTGAATGAGCATCCTTTACCAGCATGTTGCTTGTTTGTGATTAAGTCAGAATTGTAGCTTACTTTCTCTTCTTACCATGTCAACATTCAAAAAAAAAAAATCTAATGTACTCCAATTATCTAGACACATGAGATTGTGTGCGAGGAAGCTAAATGGTCATATTTTGGACACAATATGCAGACACCTAACTTTCTTGAGAAAGCAGGGAAAGGGAGGAGGAAGGAGAAAAAGTGGGCAACTGGCAGCAAGGTATAGAAATTTATAAATAAAATAAATAAATAAGGGGAATGGACTCAGTTATAGCGTCAATATGTAAACCATTAGAAGACCTGAAGGACTGGATGCAGACTGATTGTCCTAAAGAAAATCTATCTGTGTGATTGCTGAGTCAATATTGATTTGATGGCACATAATCAGTCAGAGAGTGCTATTAAATCAGTGCATTCTTGCAATATGTATGTGTGTGTGTGTGTATCGCTGATAAAGAAATAAAGGTACAATTTGGTGTAAAATGGTTTGTCGTGAATGTGACTGCTTGAGGGCTCCTGGATTGGATCTGAAAGGCAAAAGGGATGCAGTACGCTCCCTCCCACATGCTGGGGGCAGACCAGATGTCTCGATAGAAAAACACTATCTATCTATCTATCTATCTATCTATCTATCTATCTATCTATCTATATGAAAAGTATAGATGGAATTTGTTCCCTGCCCATGAGAAAAACTCAGTGTAGTGAAAAATTTCTAGAAGTGCCAAAGTTGGTTAAACAACTTTTTGTATACACAGAGGTTATTCCATCACTGCAGAGGGCTTATTGAGAGAAGAAATATGTCAGCTTTGGAAGCCATATTAGGCCGGAAGCTTCTATGCTGCAACCTTCTCATGTGTGGGAAAGTAGGAGGGGGGATTTAGTAGAGGGGTTGTCTGTAGACATAATAGCATTCCTGTCAGTCAAGGTCAGGGCAATCCTGCATCTGGAGAAGGAGTGGTCAGAGTGATGTCTCAAGATGGGACGGCGGTTGATTGGAGCATGTGATCGACTGAGGAGTGAGAGGATGGTTTTGGGAGTTTTGATTTACTGAGGGAAAATCCGGACCTTTCAGATTCGGGTTTTCTCAGATGTGCCAGTTTACCTATTCTAGTAAATAGAACTTTGAAGAATGCTTGCTTCAGAGTCTTTACTTGGAGTTGGGTTTTTTTCTGGAATGCTGACAAAATACAGCGGTATTTGCTTTCCATTAATTATTATCATTTGGATTTGCAAGCCACCGTATTCCTTGTGACACTCTGTGGAGGCAAAAGTTGAACTTTGAAGAAGGATAGGAAGACTTTGTTGACGTCTCTCAACTTTGGTGAAACTTCTGACTGAAAGTCCAGGTTGTCATGGAGAAGAGGAATTGAAAATGACTTGATGGCACAGAATCAATCAGCTTGTTTCCCCATCCCATTCTACCTGGGCTACACATACTAGTTAAAACTGATCTAAAGGTTACCTAAAACTAACATGTAAATTCTAGAGACCGGCAGGTTTCAAGCAGTAGATAAATCACATGTATAAATAAATGAATAATGGGGAGGAAGGACCTGAAGAGAACTTAACTATTCTCAAGCAGCTAGTACCATGGCATCCGAGAAATTGAGGCGCTCTTGATCACTTCTTGATAACTTCTAAGCAAGATAGAATTTCTGAGACAGTAGAAATTTTGGATCTATATCTCTATAAGTAATAAACTCCCTGGAACTTGTAAGGGAGACTGGATAGCTTCAAGAGAAGAAATAGAAAGTAGAATAAATGGCTTTTGTTGCCAATACTCCCAAAGGGAAAGAGACTGTTTTGTTCAGTGCTGACTAAGTCACAATAAAAATATACTTATCCATTGGGTTCTTCTATTCAGGAAAGTCACAAAAAAGAGTAAGGTCTGGTCTGTTGTTTGCCACAGAGGCAGTGGACTGTTGAGCAGCTTTAGCATTTGAAGTAATGCTAATTTTGTTTAATTTTTGTCCCCCCCCCCTGAAATAGAAGTTGGTACAAAATGAATTGGAGAAAATAACCTTTCCAGTCATGTCTGACTCTAGGGAGTGATGCTCATCTTCATTTCTTAGCCGAGGGGGCCAGAGTTGTCTGAAGACATTTCTGTGGCCAGGTAGCCAGCATGAGTATACACCAAAGGAGCATGGAATGCTGTTACATTTCCACCAAAGTGGTACCTATTTATCTATTTGCATTTGCATGCTTTCAAACTGTAGGCAAGAAGGAGCTGGAGCAAGTAATGGGAGCTCACTCTGTCGCATGGCGCTCGGTCTCAAACCTGGGCCGTTGGCTTTCTATTTGACAAGGTCAGTGTCTTTAACAGCCTCCCATAATACCTTCCCGTAATGGGGGTGGAGGGGGAATCCAATTATGGGTGGACAAAATTGCTGCCTCAGTTTTGCTGATAAAAATGGGTGATTCATTGGATAGGTAGCTCACAGAAGAGAGGTCAGGCTGCTTAGCTCTAACTCCATCAGGATCATTTACTTTGAGAAAGATAGAAAAGACTGCATTGAAGATCAAAATCCCCAGTCTTATACTTGGCTTCATCCAAGATTTATGGCAGCTGCTTTCAAGGGGAACTAAAAAAAAAATTACCAAATTGACATCTGCACCATTTTTCCCTGCTTCATTCAATATTTTATAAATGTTACTGGCAAAGTCAACCTTGGGAAACACTAAACTTATATATTCCCCCTCTCTGATGCTTTACTGAATTAATATTGATAGTCTTCCAGTTGAAGAGTGTCAGGTAAGTTCGGCCCCTTTATCTTTAAAATAGTAGCTGGGCATATTTACATTTATTTTATGTCAAATATAATTCAAATGCCTAAAATAATTTATTGACTTTTTCTCCTACATCAGTTGTTCTTTCTTGCATAAAAGGTCCAGGAAGTGGTACAATGTGGGTGGCAATATCAGCTCTAAATTGCTCTCCCCTCCAAATTGTGTCACCAAATTTATGTTGCAAAACGTTTTGTGTGTGCTTTTTAATCTTCTTGGTTCAGTGGACTTGATTTATTGATTGATTATGTGCCAACAAGTTGATGTTGACTCTTAATGGCCCACCTACATAGATTTTCTCCAGGAGGATCTGTTTCCAACCTAGTCCTTCAGGTCTTCTAACAGACAACCATCAGTGCTGTGACTGAGTCCAGCTGCCTTGCTGTTGGTCATCCACTAACTTTTGTAGCACTATTTAGTCTTATCAACAGAGTTAGGTCTTCACATAAGGCCAACAAGTATAATTATTTGAGCTTGGCCATTCATGCCTTTAGTGAGAACTCTGAAATGTTTTTTTATCCATTTGCTCATTTATTTGGTTATCCATGGTATTCTCAGAAGTCTCCTCTAACACCAATGTTCAAAAGCAGCAGCAATCTATCCATCCTGCTTCTTCGAAGTCCAACTTTCACTTCCATAGAGAGTCATAGAGAAAAAAAAATATCGCTGCACAGTTGTGATCTTTGTATGTGTAGACCAGGGGTGGGTTCTACTTACCTTTACTACCAGTTTGCAATGTGATCACACTTCTGCACATGTGCAGATCGCCGATGACAACATCCGGGGTGGTGGGTGGAGCCTCCTGCCAGTTTTACTACCAGTTCTTGCAAACCGGTCTGAATCGGGAGCAACCCACCATTGGCATAGACACATCACAGCATCTTTTTCAAGGTTTTCACTCCTTGCCTGCCAAGTGCTAATCTGAGGGCATTTCTTGACTGCTAGTTCTTATAATACTGACAGTCAATCCTAAATGGGCAGAAGCTATCCACTAGTTCAATAGCTTCATTGTTGGTTCTAAATTGGTTGCTGTACCTATCGTTATTAATTTGGAGTCTTTTACATTTAATCTTAGCGATAACTTTCACTGTGCTCCTTGACTTTCATTATTGGAACTTGCAAATCATTTGCATTTTCAGTGGACTTATTTCCCTACAAAACAACCTTGGACTCCTTTAATAAAATTGCAATTGTGCTGAATGTTTCAGCTTCATTTTATTCAAGGCCATCATTGGATCATTGCTATGGCCTCTGCAGATCCCTCAGCAGAAATAAAATAAGTTGAAATACTGCCCCAAGCTCAAAGAAGTTGCCCTTTCTGTCATATTGGAACAGAGAACTGGAATACAGGTAGTTCTGGATCCTGTAGACATGGAGCTAATGATAGCAGGCAGAAGAGCTGCTTTAAGTGCAGAAAGCAAAATATATTGTTTTTTCACTAAAAAGGGAAAAGAGGTTAAGTTAGTTTAGGAAGTGTCAATTTTGTTTTATTTGGGGTCCTCAGCATTCATATCCATGAAATTTCAATCTTATTTTTTAAACATTTTTACAGGTCTTATGACAATGGTCTAAAAACATTGCACAATTGTATTTACTTCTGAGTTTGAAATCAGTGATTTGGACACACATGGTCCCGATGCCAAATGATCATCATCCCCACCACTATCTTACAGCACAGATTCTGTGACCACAACCTAAATCATGGTTGGATACTGTTGGATCCATATTGAACCTTGTACTATGGGAGCCACTGCCAAACTCTGGATTGGTTGCTACCAGTTCAGGTAGCATAAACGGTAAAATGGGGCATGAGAAGATGGAAAAAATGGCCTCCTTGTTCTTCCGGCACAATCTGTAAATTAGGATAGGCTGAGCTCGGCAAAAGAGACAGGGATAGATAGGATTTGACCAAATAGATGATGTCAACCACAAAATGTTCTTGATATGAGACTCCTACTGAAATTTTATCTTCCAAAATCAGGAACCAGCACTGTTTCTGCAAAGTGGTGTTTAGTTTTGTTTTTGAGAAGTAAACCTTCACCCAGGGTAGGGTGCTGGGGGTTTGCAGGGAGAACCTCGAGCTAAGATTCTGTGCAGAACCCTGAAATCTCACTCCTGGTTGGCTCCTCCCACCCTGCCCCGCTCCTCCCAGGAGTCCCCATGTGGTCCATTTTGGATGCAGGTAAGTGTAGGGCATGTGCGGAGGCTTGGGGAAGTCGAAAAACAGGCCTACCAGAAATTTGGGAAGGCTGGAAACTCCAGAGGCTCTCCAGAGCCTGGGGAGGCTGTTTTCACCCTCCCAGAGGCTCGAGGAAAGCTCTGGAGCCTGGGGAAGGCAAAAACATCCTCCCCGCCATGGTGGCAACCGGGCAGAGAACCCCTTGCTAAAATTTTTGAAGCCCACCCCTGCCTTTGCCCATTCTGTTTTCATAGATGTTTTTCCAGATGAAGATCGTATTTGGTTAGAAAAAGTGGAAAGAAAGAAATTTTGGGAAAACCAGAATAGTGCGTAGATTGTAAACCTAATTTTGGCCTGAAGTACATATTTTGAACAGAGAATGCTGTCAGAAAGAGAATACCTTGCCCTTTATCTTTTGTTATGTCTGTCCCAAACAGATATTACTATATGGATGTCAGTTTTAACATGTATTGTTACATGTATTGTTGCATGTATTGTATACGTGCAGATGTACGTAGAAAGGATAATAATAATAATAATAATAATAATAATAATAATAATAATAATAATAATTTTATTTATATACCGCCCTTCTCCCGA
>JANHZT010008151.1:207065-221292 GCA_032468215.1 Stegonotus admiraltiensis | reverse complement strand
GTTGGTTGATGATCTCTGGAGGGCTCGGGACAGGGGTTGCTCCTCTGTCCTAGTCCTATTGGACCTCTCAGCGGCTTATGATACCATTGACCATGGTATCATGCTGCGCCGGTTGGAGGGGTTAGGGGTGGGGGGCACCGTGTTGTGGTGGTTCTCCGGTTTCTCCCGTTATCCTGTTTTCTCCCTCCCCAGGCTCCAGAAGCTTTCTTGGAGCTTGGGGAGGGTGAAAACGGCCTTCCCCCTCCCCCCTGGAGGCCCTCCAGAGGCTGGAAATGGCCCATTTCCCAACTTCCGGTGGGCATGACTTCCGGTGGGCCCAGAAGGCCTGAAAATCAGCTGGTTGACATGCACGCTGGAGCTGAGCTAGGGCAACACTCACGTACCCACAGATATGGCTCCGTGTGCCACCTGTGGCACGCGTGCCATAGGTTCACCATCACAGGACTAGACATTCCCAATTCTCACAACTGTTCATTGTATGTTTTAGCCTCCAGTCCCCCTAATCAATCTTTGTTGCTCTTCTCTGCACTCTTTCTAGAGTCTCCACATTTTTTTTTTATTTTTTTATTTTTTTATTTTTTGTAGCATGGTGAGATTTTCTTGTAGACCCAGAGACTCAATTCGCTTTAGGCTGTTAATTATAAAAGGCATATTTCCATCACTTCCCACCTCGCGCCCCTCCTTACGTATTTTATGCAGACTGGGCATAATTTATCCTCAATAAGAGTCATTTTAAGTATTGGCACTGCCATTTTATTAAAAAAAAAGTACTTTTTCTTTTCAGGCCCCACGTTTGCAAAGGACAGATAATTAATCAGCAGGCGGAAACCTCCCAGCGAAAGAGGCGGGCAAGAAAAGTGGCCTTATTTACTTGGGCTCCCCACAATTACACGCATTTCCTAAATATTTTTGAAGGAAAAAAAAAATTGATTGGCCTGTCATGTTTCCACTTCACGCAGTAGAATATGATTACAGTATGATTAAGAGGCGCATTTTTCTTTGACAGTGAAGTGCACAGTTTGAAGAGAGCACTAATTATGGGCTCAGTTTCTTGGAGAGCTTAAATATAACACATTGAATTCTCTGACAGGGTCTTTATTGTAAGTCCTTTTAATTGCTGTCTCAGACAGCAACATGTAATTTGTGGTGTTAGTGCATGTGTGTGTATTTAGTGTCACCAATTTATTAGATTGTTCTCTTTATCCTCCCATTTGTAAAGAAAGCAGGAAATGCGATGCAGTCACGATATACTGAAACAGTAAAGGGAGAAAATACCTAAGAATCCTCTTAATCAGTGGTGAAATGTAAAATTGCTACCGGTTCTGTGGGTGTGGCTTGGTGGGGGAAGGGAATGTGACTGGGTGGGCGTGGCCAACTTTTTTTTTTTTTTACTTTTAAAACCATTTTTTCTACAACCTTTTCAGCTGAAGAGGTAGTAAAAAAATGCTTTTAAAAGCCTCTGATGATCCCAGCTGAGTGGCGCAATCATCGGAGGCTTTTTTTTTTACTTTTAAAAGCATTTATTTTGGCCGAAGAGGTTGTAGAAAAAATGCTTTCAAAAGGCTCCGACGATCCCAGCTGAGTTGCCTGATCTGCAGAGGCTTTTTTCCTTTTAAATGCTTCTAACGTTCAGGCAACTCAGCTTGGATCACCAGAGGCATTTAAAAGAAAAAAATCCAGGGGTGAAATCCAGCAGGTTCTGACAGGTTCTGGAGAACCGGTAGTGGGAATTTTGAGTAGTTCAGAGAACTGGCAAATACCACCTCTGGCTGGCCCCAGAGTGGTGGGAATGGGGATTTTGCAATATCCTTCCCCTGGGGTGGGGTGGGAATGGAGATTTTGCAGTATCCTTCCCCTGCCACACCTACCAAGCCATGCCCACCAAGCCACACCCACAGACCCGGTAGTAAAAAAATTTGGATTTCACCACTGGTAGGAACAACCTATCATATTAAATATATACAGTTTTGCATTAGCGACTTATGGACTTGTGAAAGTAGCTAACTAGTTATTAGTATTTTAGAGATTATAACATGTAAGATTATCTGCATATTAGTTCTTGTGGTATACCATTTTGCGAGGCATTTGAAGATAATGGGTCTCTTCTGTAGACTTTCATGCATTTAACATTTCTGCACGCATTCCCATGAACACACATAAAAGACATTTAAATAAATAATAATAAACTTTATTGTCATTGTATGTGTATACACAGTATACACATACAATGAAATTTACTTGACACCCAAAGACCAGGTCCCACACACATAATCCCCAAACACACTCCCACCCACCACAATTCTCCACCCTTAAACCACCCAAACATCCACACAACAGACCAAGTAATGCTGTCCAATAGCTCACTGATGGTGGCCCTTTAGTTCATGGTTGATTATAGCAATTATAGCTCTGGGATAAAAACTATTCAGAAAACATGCGGTCCAAGTTTGAATTGTTTTGTATCTTCTGCCAGAAGGCAACAGTCCAAAAAGATGGTAAGCAGGATGGGAAGAGTCTCTGAGAATGTTATGCAACTTCCTCAAACGGCGAGGTTCGAAGATGACGTCCAGGGCTGGTAGCTGGAGCCCGATGATATTCTGGGCAGTTTTAATAATTCTCTGTAGAGCTTTTTTGTCCACTACAGAGCTGCTCCCATACCATGCAAGAATGCCGTATGTCAGCACCATCTTAAAACCTATTCACCCCGTCAAGAGACTTCCTATCACTTTAGAAGTCAGATTGGGTCCAAGATGTGTACTGGATTGGGTCAGCCTTGAAGTGATATATTCAGGATGTTGAGAACTGCGATCAACTCTCCCTTGAATTGGCAGGATATGTCCATACAGTAGAAGTGTGCCATTCAATTAGTTTAAGGCAGGGGCCTCCAAACTTGGCAACTTTAAGACTTATGAACTTCAGCTCCCATAGCTGGCTGAGGAATTCTGGGAATTGACATCCACAAGCCTTAAAATTTGCCAAATTTGGATACCCCTGGTTTAAGAGACTGAAGTTAAGGTTAATGCCTGGCCATAGTGAAGAATATATGAGCTGAATGGCAACCCCAGGTAGTTTCACTTTCTCAAAAGGGGTTTGAGAGGCAGACTTTCATTAGATGATAAAACTCATTGGCCAGTATTCATGTAAAGATGAAAGAGCCCATCATGCCTCTCAACTGCTTCTCTGCATAGAAGTTGGAGCATTGTATATTGTCTGTAACAACCTCAGAAGTAGCAGAAAGGCCACTGAATGTACAAAGCCCTTCAAAAGACTGCAATGTGCTTTGAAGCCACCTGCCTCAATTTGCCACTTTGATTTGCAATTCTGCTTCAGTCTGCTGATGTGATCGAAATCACACTAAAGAGAAGCCATTCTGAAAAATCTTGGCACAGCCCTCCTGCAATCTCCCAAACAGCACATTTATGAAGTCTCATCGGTTAATTCAACCTTAAACAGAACTGTATAATATTTAAAGTTTTGTTAAATAGGTGGAGACCCACCCTTTAGCTTTGGTTCAAGCTTTGTAGGTGGCATCCTATTTTTATGCTAATAAAGAACACTCCTGAATACTCCTTCCACCTGCACTGATGCTAAATCCAACTTTTCTGCACTATAAGCGACATTGGATAAGACAGTCTGGATGATTAAAATCAAGAATGAAAATACTGAATGCTGTTCAGGCCATTAAAAGATGGATGCAACAAGCAATAGAGAAAATGGTATCCAGGACATAGTATAGAAATGATACAGGTAATTCTTGACCTACAACTACAATTTTGGTTGCTAAATTATGTGGTCATTAAGCCAGCATTCACATGGCCGGAGCCAATTCCACGATGATTTTTTTCCCCTGCAGTTGTTAAATGAACCAAGTAGTCATTAAGTGCATCAAGTGTCCCTCATTAACATTGTTTGTCAGAAGCCAGCTGGGAAAGTTGCAAATCATAATCATGTGGCTGCAGGATGCTGTAACTGTTGTGTGAACTGGTTGCCAGGCATGCAAATCATGATTATATGACCATGGGGAGGTGTTACGATGTTCACAAGGTCAAAGATGGGTCATATACGTCACTTTTTTCAGTGCCGTGGTAACTCCGAATCGTCATTGAACAAATGGTCTGAAGTCAAAGACTTCCTGTATCTTTATTTTGTAAAAATAAAGTCTAGATTTGGGGAAATTTTCTTTTTCCTTTTTTGAAAATTTTTTATTTTTAAACAAACATACATAAAAACATAAAACCACCTTCAATTACACACAGTGTGTCGGTTGGTTGCCAGTCTTTTGTGCGTCTTCACCATGTTCATAGCTTACAATTTACCTAAATTCTTGTTTTATTGATCTAATGTATATCTATGTATTATTGTCCTCATTAATTCTTTATTTGACTACAGCTATTTTTCCCCCACTTTGTACAAAGTATTTTAAGATTTGAGTTAATTTATATTATAACATTCATTTCATCACCCTGAATCGATCCAATAATAATAATACATCTTTATGTTATATTTTATATAGTTCTACAATTTTGGTGCATTTTTCATGGAGTTGTTTGTTCTTGGGGTTCCCTCCACCAGTCACCGTTGCTACTGAAGGATATTGAACCACGCGTTCCAACTCTACTGATTGTCCTGATCTTATTTAAAAATACATACTATTGCAATGTATTCAAATACCTCAAGAACTGAAATATCTTTCATCTCTGTTTGCTTTGGTTCTTTTGCAAGGGGGAGCAAGCATCTCCCAACCCTGATACAATTGCCCTTCTCCCTGGGCCTATCAAAATTCCTTTTTTGGGTTGTTTTTTTGTTTTTTTGTTTTGGTCCTATCTTCCTGGGTTCTTCTTCTCTTTTCTTTTGATGACACTTCTTTATATTTGCTCTTCCTGCGTTTTTATATCTGCTCTTCCTTCCCCATATAAACAGGTCCATTTCCTTCCCTCCGTTGGGCAACCTTCATTCTCTGTTCTGCATCAAAGGGCAACTGTTGCTGTGTGAACTGACTTCATGTACCAATATCCTTCCCCTTTCAACCGTAAAGATGGCTCGTGAATTAGTACAGATGTCACTCGTAACAAGAGTGGCTTTCTATCCATGGAAAAGTGCAAAACATGGCTTAAAAAATACATGCTGCAAGCGGATTAAAATGTATCTATATCTAGAGATATCTATCTATATCTCTGTGTTAAAAAGCTGGCTAGGCATCTACATAATGGTCCTTTTTGAAGATGCTTCCATTCTCCAAGTCCCGTATCTTCAGCACGTGCAGGAGGGTTTTCAGTGTTGTTCCCAGCTGTGAAAGATTCACCCGTGGTAATTCTATTTAACCTTTGTCTTAGACGTAGAACCAAGATGCACATTATTGGGCTGATTTCTTAACAGCTGATTAATGTTTGCATTTCGTTTTAATTTACTTTTAAAATTCCATTTTGTCTTCCATATTTTAAGTACTTGCAGCAGCTCTCAGTGCTCAGTTGAATAGAAAATTAGTGGGTAGAGCAAATAGAAAAACAAAATAGAAAAACAGAGATCTTAGTGGGGAGCCTTTAATATCTGTGGAGTTTCTCCATTTAGCTAAAGGCCTTTATTCTCCAGAGCTGTCAAGAACTTGGAAATCAATATGACAGATGAGCACCTTAGACCCATGAAGGGTTGAGGCTGGGTGGATGAAGAATGGTTACAGAAATTGGGTATGTCTAGTCTAATGAAAAGAAGGACTAGGGGAAACATAATAGCAATGTTCCAATATTTGAAGGGCTCCTACAAAGATGAGGGGATGGATGGGGGGGGGGGTGTCAAACTATTTTCCAAAACACCAAAAAGCAAGGCTAGAAACAATGGATGGGAACTAACCAAGAAGAGAAGCATCCTAAAACTAAGGAGAAATTTCCTAATGGTGAGAGCAAATGGACACCTTGCCTTCAGAGGTTGTAGGTGCTCCATCACTGGAGGCTTTCAAAAAGAGACTGGACAACCATTTATCTGAAATGGTATTGGGTCTCCTGCTCGAGCAAAGGGTTGGAGTAGCAGACCTCCAAGCTCGCTTCCAACTCTATTAGTCTATGTTCTGTATCATGATTTCCTGCATCCACCAGATATATCTATTCTGTTCCTGCTTTACTAATGTCCAAAGGGGTATACGTTATAATAATGAAAGTGCTATTGTTTTGGATTTATAATGGTTCACTTACTTTGCATGTTTTCAGAAAATGACAAGACAAGAAAATCAATCTAGTGCCCACTTATTTATGCAGAAAACTGGAATCCATGATCAAATTTATTGTTGTTGTTAGTTGTGAAGTCATGTCCGACCCATTGTGACCCCATGGACAAAGTTTCTCCAAGCCTTCCTGTCCTGTACCATTCTCTGGACTCCATTTAAGCTCATGCCTACTGCTTCAGTGACTTCATCCTGCCACCTCATTCTCTTCCGTCCCCTTCTTCTTTTGCCCTCAGTCTTTCCTAGCATTAGACTCTTCTCCAGTGTGTCTTTCCTTCTCATTAGATGGCCAAAGTATTTCAGTTTCATCTTCAGGATCTGGCCTTCTAAAGAGCAGTCAGAGTTGATCTCCTGTAGGACTGACCGATTTGATCGCCTTGCAGTCTAAGGGACTCGCAGGAGTCTTCTCCAGCACCATAGTTCAAAGGCCTCAATTCTTTGGCGCTCAGCCTTTCTTACAGTCCAGCTTTCATAGCCATACATTGCGACTGGGGAAACCATGGCCTTGACTATACACACTTTTGTCTTTCAATTTCTTGGCTGCAGTCCCCATCTGCAGTGATCTTGGAGCCTAGGAAAATAGTAAATAGTAGAATCATACAAACTTAGAGTTGGAAGAGACCAATTCAAATACAATACCTCTATTTTACTGCACGAATCCAAACTAAGCCACTCCCCCCTCTCAAAAAATGTCTGTTTGTCTTCTCCTTTTAAATACATTGACAGTGTATACAATACAGTGGTATCCTATACATTCAGTGATAGGATACCACCTCCTCTCTGGATAAATGGCTATGATTTATTTGAAATCTGAGTATGGTGGTGGTCAGAATGTTGTGAAGAAAATGGCTAATGGGGATTGTTTAAGTCAGTGTTCTGCAAATTTGGCATCTTTAACTTGTGAAGACTTCAATTCCCAGAATTCTCCAGCCAGTCACTGGCTTAAGTTCCTGTCCCCACCCCAAGTGTAGTGACTTTGTTAGGATTGGACCACTTCAGGCCTCATTTATACTGTTGAAAATAAAAACCTTAAAGGCAGATTCTTGTTTAGAGAATCTAAAAATACTGTGCTGCTGTATTGCTCAGATTAGCCCTGAGTGGCAAATGAGTAACTACAAAAAAAAAAAAGACACAAAGAAGAGACTGCTTTTTCATCTCTTAAATATGTTCTTTTAAGTTCAGCCTTGGTACAAACAATAATGCGAAATGTATGATTACTGTACATTTTCCGATTTTAATTACTTCGTGTCCTACACGCTTGGCTGATCATTGTAAAAATGGAATGCTAACAAATTAGCAGAAGTTCCTACTTTTGAGCTTGCTGGCAAAAGACACTGATGGATGAGATTTTGAGGTAGATGAAGATCAGGGGGAATTAAGAACTTTAGGGCTAAATTCTCATTGGATGGGAGATCTTTTTTCCCCCCCAAGGACCTCTCCAGTTCTTTTTTAATTTTGACCTGCAATAGGTTGATAAAGATGAATGTGGATTTTAAATTATATTTAATCTTCATTAAAGTAATTACCTCTCTTAATGAAGAATTTGCTGGGTGGTGATTGTGCAGTGGAGTATGAAAACCTAAGTGAATTCCATTTTTCAGGGTGGTTTTTCCTGTCCTTTAATAAACAAGACAGAATGGAGGCATTCTCTTAAAGAGGATGGGAAGAGACCCTGATTAAGCCGGGACTGCTACAGCCTGAACAGAGAGACCATGGTCTACATTATATTTTGGTTTATTCTTGACTTGTCCACCTTACCTCTCATTTCCTAGTCTGCTGTTGGTTCTGTTGTTCCAATCAAGGCACACTGCAGTCATATTTCACACCTAAATGAATGGACTAATGAAATGGCATTTTATATGGTTGGACATATTTCATCCCAATGCTTTGGATTATTAATCACAAGAATATGAATTAGGCTAAGGCATGCTTATGTTTTGTAATATGTATGAAAATTGCTTATTTATCTCCGTGCTGTTGCAGTGAAAAGAAACAGACCGATTCCAAATAGCTATGTACTGTAGTGTGAAGCAATTAACTGAATTATGTGCGCCCTTCAGTTGGGATCATTTTTTATTAACTGTACAAACTCACAGAAAAAAAAACTCTCTTCTTCTTTCCCACCCCACCCTCCAAAAAAAAAAAAGAGAGAGAGAGAGAGAGAGTGAGTGAGAGAGAGAGCAGCTTACAGGAAGTTCTGATGTAGGGTTATCTTAAATGATAAGAGGATTTAAAGTAGGGACCTGCTGAAATGATTTATAAGAAATGCTTTGGATTTCCTGAGCATTAGATGTCTTTGCTGACCATAAAAGCAACTGCATCCTTTTTCAGACTTTTACACAAGTCTAGCAAAAGAAGCCAAAGAGTGAACTCATTAAAATGCCCCTTCAAGCAGCGATCGTTTTTTCACGTTCCTGTTGCTTTAAAAAAGTTAACATAGAGATATCAATAGCAATAGCACTTAGACTTCTATGCCGCTTCACAGTGCTTTTACAGCCCTCTCTAAGCAGTTTACAGAGTCAGCCTATTGCTCCCAACAATCTGGGTCCTCATTTTACTGACCTCAGAAGAATGGAAGGCTGAGTCAATCTTGAGCTGGTCAGGATCGAACTGCTGACAGTTGGCAGAATTACCCTGTGTCAGACTCTTTGGTGCTTGCTTGATGTTGGCTGCCATAGTAACGGGGGTGGTGGAGATTGGCATTTGGGTGGGGAAGTGAGCTGGAGTGAAGACGGCCTGTGTGTGAACCAAAAGGGAGGGATGCTCTCATGATCTACTGCGCAGCTGAATGGACTTGTTTATACCCAGTCAAGGTCAACCGTCTTGGCATACCAGATGGGCGAAAACACCTGAAGATGTGCCCCATATGACACCATATGGAATGGGGATTGGACATTCAGCCTGGGTCCCCGGGGGGGAGGGATTTGGAGAAACTTTCAATATGTAACTTTCGCACCTTTTGGCTCAGATCTTGCTTTTCTTTCATTGCTATCATTTCAAACTCAGTAAAAGTAGCTCTTCTCTACAAACACGGAGTCAGGAGTTTTCTTTGAATGGAGGCACACCTGACAGCCTGCAATTCTGCAGTCTAACCACTGTGCCACCATGGCACTGGCATTGTTTGCCAGGGTCTGAAGCACTCTTTCAGATTGTTTTTGAATTTCAGTTTCTGACGATGTAACTTAAATTATCTTGGAAATAAGTAACCTAAGGTGAAGAAAACTCTGCTTTCATTCAGAGGAATATGCTTTGCATCCATTTCAACAGAGTGAGGAGATCTGGGCCCACCCGGTGTATGCTTCTCAAAAGGCTTCCTTCCAGCCTCCATACCCTTTTAAAATCGTTTCTGGAATTTAAGTTTTAAGGGCAGAAGAAGAATTTTTTTAGTTACATGGGAAGTAATTATATGGAAGTAAACTTTCCTCTGAATTGTGCTGCATCCTAGTGATTCCATGAAGATGTCTAGGTAGTTGCTTCAGAGGCGATTTGCCATTGTCTTCTTCCAAGATTTGTTCTTTAACCTCCCAGTCTAACCTTGGACTTCCCTTCCCTTCAAGTGTTCAAAGGAACACATACTGCTTTGTTGGTCTTCTTTGAAAAGAGCTACAATCTTAGGGACCTCATGGATGGGGAGGGGAGGATAAGCTTTTTCTGGATGTGATCCAGTGGTGGGATTCAAATTTTTTTACTACCAGTTCTGTGGGTGTGGCTTGATGGGCGGTGGCTTGATGGGTGTGGCAGGGGAAGGATACTGTAAAATCTCCATTTCCTCCTGATCAGCTGGAACTCGGGAGGCAGACAATAGATGGGGGCGGGGTCAGTCAGAGGCGGTATTTACCGGTTCTCCAAACTACTCAAAATTTCCACTATTGGTTCTCCAGAACTGGTCACAACCTGCTGAATACCACCTTTGAATACCAGCTTTTCTCATACTGCTCTGAGATGCAAAAAAGCAAAATGGTCTGAACAATGGCCCAGGTTTTCAGCCTTGTCTGCACTTAAAAAATTACCCAGATGTGGATGGAAAGAATAATAAGAGAAGCATTGTGGAATATCAGTACTTGAGTAATAAAGTCAGTGCTTCATATCAAGCGATCTGCCAAGATTTTTTTCCCCCCAGTCAGGTTCTGTGTCAGCAGAATAAAATAAAAATGCGACTTCAATTAGCTATAAACTGTATTACTTGCAAGGCTTCCTCTAAAACAGGACAGGGAACTATCTTGTGGCTGGAGATGAGTTTTAATTTCTTCGTCCTCTGAAGGTCATAGAGGTTGCAGATGACGATGGTACCAGAAGAAGCTGGGCTTGTGATGGGCTTTCAGAGACAAAATGGAAGTTTGCAAAGTTATGTTCCTAGACAAGTCCTCCTTGTTTCCTCTTTTGGTTCTAATCATCTTCAGTTTAATAGAGCAATGGAATCTGCTTACCTTCACTACTGTTTGGGTATGCTCTCACATGGGAGTGCACGTGCATTACACGCACGCATGCCTCTTCTGCACATGTGCAGAACCTTCTGTGCATGCGCAGATGGTTACAAATGGGACGTAACGACGTCCCGGTGGGTGGGCGGAGCCTCCCACTGTTGCCGCTACCAGTTCAGTGAATCAGATAGAACCGGGGGGATTTCACCGCTGGTTTAATAGAAGGTAAATTTAATTAAAGGCTAGTCTCTTGGGGAAAAGTGGCTGTTGGTTTGCCAAATATTATGTTCCCTTCATGGTGTGCTGCTTTAACTAACAAACCAGAAATGATCTAAGCATTAAACCCACCATCCTAACAACCTTGATGGAAATATAATGCTCAGTTGGTTTGAGAAACAAAACTTGAAATCCACCTATTCTGGCTTATCATCCTAGGGCAGGGTTGTCAAACTTGCGGCCTGTGAGCCAGATGCATCACGCACAACCCATGCCTGGTTTAGCGAAGGGGGGAAAAGTCCCAATACATCACATGACACCACAGTGATGATGCGAGTTTGACACCCCTGTCCTAGGGCCAATTTGTCAGAGCGCTGTGATGCCATACTAAAGGTAAGGATTAGTCATATGTTTTCCAAGGATAGCAAGAAATCGCCGCTTCTAGAAATTTGCATTGCATCCCGCCACCACTACTGATTTGCCTGAACCAGGTAGAACCAGTACAAACCCACCACTGATTGCATCAGTGTTTGTTCATAACAATATTAGTCCACAGGAGCTCCTGTCACATATAGGGCAAGGGGGGTGGGGAGAAAATCACCATCTGGAGAAGGATAACCCTAGATATCTCAGCCACCACTGACCTCAGATAGTTTTCTCTTCCAAAACAAGATGCAATTAGTTTGAGTTGTTTGGAAGCAACTCTGATTTTGATTAAGTCATTCCTACATTCACCTGAGGTTCTGGATATTTGTTTTCCTCTCTGGAATCAACTATCTTTTCCTCGATTTATCTCTATAAAGGAATCTATAAATCAGCAGCAAATATGAATAGAAAACAAGAGGAAAGCTCAGGGAGCTAACTGCTTTCAAGGAGTAATGGCAAGCTTTACGCTTTGCAGGGAATGGCTTCAGTGGTGAAATCAGTGCTAGGTTGTGAGATGCCTGGTGGCCAGAAGACAGCAATTTGTTTCTCTGGTGTAAACTGAGGTCAGGAATTAAAGGGTATAACTATGACTTGGATAGAGCGGACAGCTTAATAGGACACATCCACCAACAGAAACTTGCGACATGCCTCCTGAGAAGATTACACCATCCAGCAAGGCTCAACCAAACTTGAACTCAAAACACAGCCTACAGAGTTGAACCTGCATGGCCCCATGGGAGTCTGACAACCAATCAGAATACAAGCTCAAGTTCAGGGCCCAACAGAGGGCATAAAACCAAGGCACTTTCAACATCTCTGCCTCTTTCTGCTCAGGAACTCAAGCCATGTGATCCTGTTCGTCAATAAACCTTCTTTCCAAGCAACTTCCATGAATTCAGTGTCTTTTTCCCCACTTGGAACTGAACCCAGAAGGATATTTCTTCCAACAGTGGTACTCAAGAAATGTGCCGTTTCATTCACAATACCTACCTAGTACAAAATCTGCTTTCTGGATTTTTTTTATTGTTTCTATTTCTTTGCTTGTTTTTAAAGGTGTTGGCCATCCAGAATTGTTTGTCAAGTGGGTGACAATATAATTTGAGTGAAATAACTAATTGAAGATTGAAGTCTTCATCCGGTATAAGCAGGGGGAGGATTATTGTTGCCCGGAAATTGCTTAATTGGGAACATTAAATTTTGATTAATTTTACTGTTCCTAATGGTGTTTCATAACTTAAACCTTAGCATTTTCTAAGTTGTTTTATTGCATCGAATAAAATTTATCTGCATGCCTTTTGCTGCATCTTTTCTAGATTGTATCTGGATCTATTTATGCTATTAGTTCAAGAAAACCTGAAGTGATCAAGAACATAGAAAGATAAAAGTTCCTCTAATTCTTACTGAGCATCTGTGCTCCGATAAGGCACAAATATTATTCATTTATTTTGGAATATTTCATTGCACAGTTAAACTGCCTAATAGAAACATGAAGATCTATGTGAAGATACACTTCAAAACGGCAATACTTTTGTGTTTTTTATAAAGTGATTTAAATACAGCCCATTAGCTAATGGAAAATGTTACCATTAGCAAGCTTGATAAATACTTTTGAACTGTCACAACAGTCGAAAGAAATAGTGATAGCATTAAGCCAAATAAACTGTCATTATAGATGACAAATTCTTTGGTGCATCAACTAGCTACACAAATTCAAATCTATTTAAAATAAAGTTTGCATTCTGAAACATACTTATAATTCTATAAAGAAAAGAAAATATTAACACTGGAAAAGCAAGCCACACAGCATTCTAGACCTTTTCCTAGAAAAGTAGCCAGCATGACAAAATGATAATAGTTTATTTTGAATGTGAAAATTGATTGTTTTTAAGATTTTCATGGCTCATTATAATTACATCTGCTAGTGTACAACAACACACAATTGCAATTATATTAATAGAAGACTAAATCTTCAGTTGATTTGAATACAAGCAAAGAAAAAAACGCAACTTAAATGTAAAAATGTGATAAAACTGAATGTCACTGGAACTGTAGAAAAAAAACCTAAACAAAAGAATTGTACCAAGTTTTTTTTAGCAGAATATATGTATTTACATTGTGAAACATATGTACATTCATGAAAGTGAGACCAAATTATTCAATACAGCCTTTGCAACAAACTCTTCCATGGAAAATAAGCTTGGCTATAAAATTTGCCTATATGATTTAGTTTGTTTTATTTTTCAAACTAATCAATCTCCAAAATATCTAAAAGCGTGGTTTAACATTAAGACCAGGGGTGAAATGCTCCCGGTTTGGACCTGCTCGGGTGAGTAGGTAGCGATGATGGCCGGTGGTTCGGAGAACCAGTAGCAATGGCAGCTG
Source organism: Stegonotus admiraltiensis (assembly GCA_032468215.1). Lineage (NCBI taxonomy): Eukaryota > Metazoa > Chordata > Lepidosauria > Squamata > Colubridae > Stegonotus > Stegonotus admiraltiensis. The sequence goes on along the minus strand of JANHZT010008151.1, from coordinate 207,633 downwards.
GAGGCTCCTCCCACCTGCCCCATTCCCTGGAGTCCGGCCTTGCCACAGAGCCGCTGCCTGCTCGCCCTTTGCCACGCAGTGTATCCTACTGCTCACCTTTCTCCCGTGGCTGGCTGTCAGGGAAGGCAAGCGCCTGAAAGTTACTGGAGTCGCTCACTCTCCTCCTTGAATGAGCTGCTCTGGTCCATGCGCCAGCTGCGCAAGCGCACTTCCTTTATTTAATTTAGCGGCAGGTTGGGTGTGCGCTTGCACAGCTGGCGCATGAACCAGAGCGGCTCATTCAATAAGGAGAGTGAGCGACTCTGATAACTTTCAGGCATTTGCCTTCCCTGACAGCCAGCCTCAGGAGAAAGGTAAGCAGTAGGAGTTGGGGAATGGTGCATTCCCCGACACCAGGGAATGGGGTGGGTGGACGGAGCCACAGGAGAAAGGTAAGGACACGCCGGCAGAATAGAAATTTAAAAAGTTTTCCTACCGGGCTCTGTGGGCGTGGCTTGGTGGGAGGGGGTCTTTTGACTGAGTGGGCGTGGCTGTGAGTGACATTGAGTTGGCCATGCCCATTCAGTCA
>JANHZT010008151.1:193184-203779 GCA_032468215.1 Stegonotus admiraltiensis | reverse complement strand
AGGCTGAGTCAACCTTGAGCCTGGTGAGAATTGAACTCGCAGTAATTGCAGGCAGCTGGATGTTAAGTACTGCCCTTCGTAGGAGGCATTAGTCTCCTATGTCACTCAGGCTCCTTTTCCTTAACTATGTTTTGCTTCTCATCCAAGAAGCTTCTTCAGCTGTAACTGGATGGTAGGGAATGGAAAGGTTTATATTACTTGCAGACAGCTGGTCATTTCCATTTCTTTAAGAGCGTCGTTGACGTCCACTTGGAGGTTTATCTGTGTTCTCAGGGTCATCTGAGTAGGGCAAATGGGTGTGGAGCCTTCTTGGAACTGCTGAAAGGACTGTGTTGTAGACTGGAGATAGATGGTGTTGTATTCCTCCCTCTCTGTTGAGAGAGGGCTGCTCAGTTTTGATGTAGATGGCCTCTTTGACCCCTCTTTCAAACCAGCGGTCCTCTCTGTCCACATTTTGGACAGAGTTGAAGAAGCTTCTTGAATGAGAAGTGAAATGTCTTCAAAGAAAAACAAGAAAGTCCAGTTGCCTCTTGAAAAAGCACCGTTGGGATTTCTGAAGAAAAGATGAATTCAAGGTCTCCATTGACTAATTGCACTATTGTTTGCCTAATTCTACACATGAATACATGCAAAAAAGTTGGGTTTCATGAACAGGCAGGTTGGCTGATACACCGGTCCCCAAAAACTCTGCAGCATTCAGTTTTGACAGGGCTCTTTTAAAAGAAAACTTAATTTGTGACTTGTGCTTCTGAGTGCATGCATGTGCTTTAGGAACTATATAAAATATCAGTCCTAGAGCACATTCAATTAATATGGTATTATTTATTGCCTCTATGGCCTGCTTAGCTAATAAGAATCTTTTCTATTAAGCTAAACACTCCGCTATGTTCAACATCATTAATCCATAATACATTACACCTATAATGGTTTCCTTTCCATTTGCTTTCAGAATATATTGATCATACCTGATTACTAATAAGTTGTGTGCAGATCCTGCTATGATACTATACATTCTAGAGCATGGATGAACAATCTGGAGCTTTCGAAAGCCCTATCTGAGTGTGCCATTCAGAGTTTTGGCCAGAATAAGTCTATTTCTTGGGAAACAGAAAAGAGGAGGTCAAAAAGAGGAAGGGCATCTTACCAGGAACTTGCTTCAGAGCTGCTGGCATCTGAAACTCAACAGACTGCATTCTGGGAAATATAGTCTCCACATCATAAAAGATGTTCCATCTTGTTGAATATTTTTGGACTTCTGATTCCAAACTGGAATTTTCTTTTTCTTTACATTATTAATTGTGTTGTGACTGGCTACAGCTCATTTTTCTGATTCCAGCAAAAATTTCAATAGTCCTATTATTTTTTATAACATCAGAACTTTTTTGGAATAAATGTCCCAGGACCATTTTCTGAAAGCTCTTAATTTTTCTCTCTTTGTGTTTGTATGTCATCTCATAAAAGATATTTGATTGTTGCTGATCGCCTTATCCAATTGTTATTATCCATTTTTAATACGGGTAGTCCTTGACTTAGGACCACGACTGAACCCAAAATTTCTGTCGCTAAGCAAGGCAGTTAAGTGACTTTTGCCCCATTTTATGACCTTTCTTGCCACAGTTGTTCAGTGAATCACTGCCGTTGTGAAGTTAGTGAACATGGTTGTTAAGTGAATCTGGCTTTTTTTTTTTTGTACTACCCACTGCAAGAATCATATTAAAATCCCATCGAACAATCACGAGAAGCAACAGCAGCAGTGCATGCATCAATTTTAATTTTTAATATGATAAATACTGATAAATATAATCAATATGAAGAAAAGCACTTTTGGGGTTCTCTATAAATTTTAAAAGCAGGAAGAGGGTCCTGGCAGGAAAAAGTTTTTTAAAAAACACTGGTTTAATGCAACTCCCCATTGATGTACCGAATAAGAATTCAAGGCACATAACTAACTAATATAAATGTCAGGATATTTTTTACTTCAGCTGCTTTCTTTGTGGCTCTGATGTTGGCTTTTAAATGACAAGTCATCCTGAGTACAGATAACTGATTCTTGCAGTGGGTAGTATATATATATTAAAAAAGACAACCACATTTAGTTATTTCCTCCTCTTCCTCCTCCGCTCCTTTCTTCCTTTGCCCAATTTATGGCACTGAAAAAGTGTTTCTAGTGTCAAAATAATTTGAGAAGGAGAAAATGTCCTGAACTGGAAAGAGATATCTACATCTGAGGAATAAAGAGTAGCAATTTTGTCTTGGATGAAAAAAAAAATCCACTGACTGATATTGACTAATATCACCATACCTTTTGTATTAATCTGTTTTATAAAAGAAACTGCTTCACTGATGCATTTTTTTCTCATAGCAAGCAGCAATATTACAGGGAGAAATCAGGAATTACCTTTCAATTTTCTTTCCAAAATGCCTTAATGGAAATTGTTTTTATATGGTTATCAATTAAACTGTGACTAAAAGTCAATTAAGTAATAATTGGAGAATAAACTAATGGATTTATTTTTGGTAAATTTGAAGTCATGTTTGAAAGCTTTTCCCTCATTACTGTAGCCTTGATATATTAAAATTAATTTATCTGTATAATGGCATTCATTAAATCCAAAGTTTTAGTAGCTAGGGTGAATGCCTCATATGAATATATAAAAGTATAGGCTATCAATATATATTGAAGTTTGGAAGTAGCTGCAAAATATGTTCCTTGCTGATGTTTTTCAGATAACATCTGATAGGCTGGTTCGTTCTTTTTTTCTTATTATACTTAAAATAAGTTGAATGAAAATAATGTCTTGTTCTAGTAGATGCTTTGATTCTTAAAATATGCATTTCTCCCATGAGAAAAATAGAAATAGATATATTACACTCATCTTTTATAGGATCAGAAATCCTTTCATAAATTATCACACTAGTCATAATTTCTTATAAATTAGTTGCCCAAACTTCACACATTTCATAGTTCACACATTTATAGCATTGGAAAGGAGTATTTAGGTTGTGTGTGTGTGTGTGTGGGTGTACTATTACACTTGGCCAATAAATAATTCTATTCTATTCTGTTCTGTTCTGTTCCGTTCCGTTCCGTTCCGTTCCGTTCCGTTCCGTTCCGTTCCACTCCACTCCACTCCACTCCACTCCACTCCACTCCACTCCACTCTGGTATTGATATAAAAATACATTATGTATATTCTGTTCTTGGCTCCATATGCAACACCACCAAAATGTCTGGCATTGGAATCTACTCTGAAAGTGATCCAAATCAATCTTCTTTGTCATATACTTTATCTGAATCTCTAGCAAAAGCCAGGAAGCCAAATCTTGACTCATGATGAAGCATCCATCGATTTTTCTGGACGTCCAAAGCAGACACAGCTAACAGAGTTCCTTTCAATAATTTCCGAACAGGACCGCTGAGTTTTGATGCTCCATTCCCTACTAGCATCTTGGCTGAGCCACATGACTGAATATTGACCTTGGCTAGGTGCTGAGCGTTCTCTTGACTACTCCATCATGTAGCCAGATTGATTTTCCGTTTCTACCCCAAGTGAGTTGAAAATTGATCTGGCTGTGCAACAAAGCAATCCGATAATCACTGCACTACATACGCATTTGTAATGTGTGTGGAATTCACTATACAGACCTGATAAATTTTTGTGTTATGCGAACTAGCTCTCTTTTACAAGAATGTACTCAGGGAGCTGCAGGACCATTTCCGTTCATCCTTTGCAGAGTTGAATACAACGTGAGTTAACAGCGTTAAAACAAACTCTTAGTTTCCTGGATCCCTGCAGAACATAGAAATAGGCCTGTTCTAAAACATACGTGAAACATTTCATCCTCCTCTCGAGGACAGGTGCTCAAAACCAGGGAGCAGAAGATACGATCCTAAGACACCTTCTGTGTCCCTAGTTTAACAAACCATTGTTTATGTAATTGCTTTAATGAAACCGCTATTACAAGGACAGTTAAGAATTGTGCTCTTAAGTTGCAAAAAAGAGGTTATTGATTACGCTTGTATAGCTCAGCAGGCTTTCCATTCAATGAAATGCTTTGTCTTGGGGAGACTCAGTGGAGTGATGCGACTGCAGCCAGATGTCTCAGAGAAGTACAAGCCTTCACCTTGATGAAACCTGAGATAATCACAGCCTGTTTCTTCTTTGTCCATCAAAACAGTGTCATCTCACTGTTTAGATGTGGCTTATTTATTAGGTTTTTATCTTGCATTAAGTAACTCAAGGTGATGAACATACCTGATATTTCTTTCTCCTATTCTCCCCCACCCCACAACAACAAACCTGTGAGCTAAACTGTATTTTTTTAAAAAAAAATATTTTTCAAATTTTAAAATACATACATTCCCTCTTTCCTTAAGCAGTGTGTCGTCTGGATACAACTATCTCTGTGCAACATCCTTCAGCATTTGCAACATCATTCACATTCACATTACTTCTCTAAACTTAAAATTACAATACATTAAACAATTAAACATTATAAAACTCTTCATTTTTTTCTTACTATCTTCTAATAATAGTACAATAATAATATTGAACATACCCTGTTTCCCCCCAAATAAGACATCCCCTCTTCATTCCTACATAACAAGTTTTCTGAAGATATGTCTTTCTTTTTAATACAACAAAAAGATATATAAGAAGACTTTAAAAACTGAAAACAAGCACAGTACATAAACAGAGTACTATTTATGCATTTCATAAGAAATAAATGAACACCTATCTATCTGTTTATCTATATTTGTATCTAATACCCTGTTTCCCCCAAAATAAGACATCCCCTGATAATAAGCCCAATCGGGCTTTTGAGCGCATGGCAATAAGGCCAAGCACTTATTTCAGGGTTCAAAAAAATATAAGACTGGGTCTTATTTTCAGGGAAACACGGTAGTTATTCTCATCATACATATGCTAACAATTGTCATCTTATTTATTTCTCTATCTTAATATATTTTCTGTTTTTTTCTTCATTTCCAAATTCCTTTTTTATTCTCTAACCATTGATAAAATCCTTCCCATATCGTATAATATTTAGTTTGTTCTCTCTCTTTAATTGCTAGTGTTAATCTGTTCATTTCTGCACATTCTAATATTTTCCTAATCACCTTCTCATCAATGGGAATCTCTTCACTTTTCCAAATACAATTGTGCAAATACAATTCTAGTTGCAGTTAATACATGAATAATTAAATATGCATTCTCTTTATTATATGTTTCAGGTAAGATCCCCAGCAGAAATATTTCTGGTTTTCACTCAATACATTGTTTTGTCATCTCTTCCAATAAAGTAAAGACTTATCTCTTCCAAAAAAATAAAGACTTAAAATAAGACCATGTCTTTATTTTTGTCCAATACTTCTTTGCTTCTCCACATGTCTACCACATATGATAACAAGATCCAGGTATCTGGTGGCACTTCCAACATTTAGCTGATTTATCTTTAAACATCTTTGCCAACCTCGCCGGTGCAAGTTGCCATCTATAAAGCATCTTATACAAGTTCTCTTTATATGCAGTTGACATTGTTAATTTATAAATTGTATTGAGTCATCCAGCCAGCTTTCATACCTAAAGTGGGACTAGAATTCACAGGTTCCTGGTTTCTAGGTGAGCACTTTCACCACTACCCCAAATGGCTCTCATTTCACATCATAGTTTCCCAGGGTTTTTGAGCCTTTGCCAATGCAAAATGTCCCTTCAAAGATCTTCTCAGCCCTATTATTATTTGTGTACAATATGTTGTAAATGTTACATTTACAACATATTGTATTAATTGGCAAGTGTGCTTCTTCAGAAAGTATAGAATGAAAATGTGGAAACTTAATACTCTGCCCAGAGCCCCTCTCGGAGGGAGATGGGCTGTTAAGAAATATGAAACATAAACAAATCAACCAACCAATTCATACTTCAAGTCCGAAATAGGCCATTTTTTGGTGGTACCTGGAGACTTCATATTTTTGTGGTTTTGTGGTGTAGGGTTAAGCTTAGTTTAGATCTTACAGCATAGCTAGCTGTTCAGCAGTTCAAATCTTACCAGGCTCAAGGTTGACTCAGCCTTCCATCCTTCCGAGGTGGGTAAAATGAGATTGCCCCCAGATTGTTAGGGATAATATGCTGACTCTGTAAACTGCTTAGAGAGGGCTGTAAAGCACTGTGAAGCGGTATATAAATCTAAGTGCTATTGCTATGCTATAGTTCTGTGTGTGTTTATGTGCACACACATGTGTGTGCTTTTCTGCCTAAAAACAGAGCTATGGGAGCTATGATAGTGGGTGATAGGTGAAGATTTTTGTCTTGTGACCTACAGGTAGCCCTCAACTTACAACAGTTCATTTAGTGACCATTCGAAGTTACAACAGCACTGAAAAAAAGTGACTTATGACTGTTTTTCACACTTACGTTGCGGCATCACATAATCAAAATTCAGATGCTGGGCAACTCGTTTTATGATGGTTGGAGTGTCCTGGTGTCATGTGATTCCCTTTTGCGAACTTCTAACAAGCAAAGTCAATGGGGAAGCCAGATTCACTTAACGACCTTGTTACTAACGTAACAGCTGCAGTGATTCACTTAACAACCGTGGCGAGGAAGTTTGTAAACTGAGGCAAAATTCACTTAACAAATGTCTCACTTAGCAACGGAAAGTTTGGGCTCAATTGTGGTCATCAGTTGAGGACTGCCTATATTAAGTGAATCATAGAGCAGATGGCTATTAGTATTGTGTATAATACTGCAATTTTTGCTTTCTGTTATTCTGCGATCAAGTCTAGAGGAAGGTTCTAGAACGCTCGGAAGCCTAGATGAACTTTTTTCATCATTTTTGTGGATAAAATTACCTGACTGTGAATTTGGGGGGCGGGGGTCTTGTGGTAGCAAACCAAGCCTGCCTACTTTAAGTGGCTAGGCCTCTGACAAGGAATTTTCCGATTGAGTAATCTGTCAGGTTAAACGCCTTGCCTTTCTGGCCCTTCCTTGGCTATCACTTTGCTAAGGATTTTTAAAGCTAGACCCTACAAATCATTCTGGCTGTTTACTTGGCTCAATTGGGGAAAACTTGACAGCTCTGACGAAATACTTCTCTGAACAAAATTCTTTGGGGAAAGAGCTGAAACCATCTGTCCAAATGTAATCAATGACTGTCAAGGAGCTCCTTCCTTCTTTCTTTATTTCCTCTCTTCCTTTCTTTTTTCCCAAATTTTCTTTCTATATTACTAGAAGGCGATTTTGGGGCAAGTCTACATAATTATATAACCCTAGATACTAAAGCTCTACACCCAGACACATACATACACACCATCACACAGCTCTTGATTTATCCAACTTCCGTCTGATGGATTTATAACCTACCAAATCTGTTTTCCATTCCTCATTTTATGCATGTATAAAGTTATTTTAGGCCTGTGCATAATAGTATTTACATATGGATAAAATCCCATTTGCCGCTTAATGGACATTTCAATGTAACAGGGACCCCTTTCTCCATTAACCTGTTAAATTGAGCTGTGTACATGCATGTCTATCTGTCTGTCTGTCTTCTAGACAGATAAATACAAATAGGCGTGTATTTAGATCATGCTGAAATCATTGGTTCCATATTATTTACCGCTGCTATAAAGGTTTTCCATTCATATTCTTCAGCAGGTGTGTTTTGTGTTCAGTGGCTGTGACTACTCATGTTTCTACATTTGTGTTTGGATGGGAATAGACCCTGAAACGACTGAAGTGGATTTTTTTTAAAAAATATTTACAATATAATGGATGCATCTGCATTTGCAGAGCATCAGAGGTAGAAGACCTCGCTCTCATACTATTTGATTGTTGTCTGTATACGAGGGTGAGAGGCAGTACCTTGGTTCATATGCTAAACGAATGACCCATTGGAAACCCCATATTAAAACAACATACCTTATGTGTGGCCAGAATTTGAAAACAACATTTACTATGGCACAGTACTTGAGGAAAATGGTTCGATTAAGATCAGCATATGTGGGACTGATTGGGATAGATTGTAGGGGTGATACTGAAATATAATTTTATCATATTTTATTTATCTATTAATGAAATTATTGTATTTTCTGCCAATTTCATTTTAAATTGTGTTTTATTCCAATTTCATTTTAAATTGTTTTTATAGGATTTTAGTAATACCGTGTTTCGCCGAAAATAAGACCCTATCTTATATTTTTTGCCACCAAAAAGGCACCAGGTCTTATTTTCATGGATGTCATCCACTGACTAACCTCACTTGCATGTGTCACCCCCGACCTCCTTTTTGCTGTCAGAGGCCTTCAGGAACTTATACAGGGCTTTTTTTTTGGGGGGGGGTAGGGCTTACATTGGGTGCATGTGTAAAAAATCAAGCTAGTACTTACTTTCAGGGTAGGTCGCATTTTCGGGGAAACAGGGTAATTTGTGTTTGGAATGTTGTATTTTGATATGGCCTATGGGTTAATGACTAGACTAGACTAGACTAGACTAGACTAGACTAAACTAAACTAAACTAAACTAAACTAAACTAAACTAAACTAAACTAAACTAAACTAAACTAAGCTTATTTACCTTGTAAATACATTTTTATAAAATATTTATAAAGTTTATTATTTTTATAAAATATTTCAAGGGAGTGAATATATCCAATACTCCTTCCTTCTCCTATTTTCCCCACAACAACAACCCTATGAAGTGAGTTGGACTAAGGGAAAGTGTCTGGCACAAAGTCACTCAGCTGGTTTTCATGCCCTAAGTCAGTACTAGAGTATTAGATATATTCACTCCCTTGAAATATTTTATAAAAATAATAAACTTTATAAATATTTTATAAAAATTTATTTAGAACCTCAGTCTCCTGATTTCTACCCTGGAGCCTTAATCACTACATTAAACTGTGCAGAACAACTCTAAGATGGGGGTGACTATTTTGCTTTTCTTTGCAAAGTTCCCCAAAATATTTACTTCAATGTATTATTTTTTAAAATCACTATATGTTTGTATGTAAAATACTTTCTATGTTGGAACATGCAAATTTTCCGAGAAATCCCTTTTTGCTGCATGGGCCAACTTTGCATTCACAAAACAAAACTCCAAGAACGTATGTTTAAAGACTAACGTTGGCCCTGCGTGGTTTAGAAATATTTTATACAAGCTTCTGTCTGACGTCATCTGACTACATCGCTTAGTGACAGCAATCCCAGTAGTCCCCATTGCTATTGTTAAGCAAGAATCACAGGTTGTTAAGCAAGGACTTCATTGCAATTTCTTATTGGCTTTCCACAACCAAAGTCAGTGGCAGGAAATTGCAAGTCCCAAGTGCTTTGCAATTAGGCTGGCAGGTGGGTAAATGGCTGCTGCCCTACGGGGGAGGTGCAAGTAGTGCATGGATGGAGGGATGATGGGGGAGGGAGATTTACTGGAGAGACTTGCAACCTTCCCTGCCAGCTTTCCCACTGACCATCCCTCACCGTGGGAGGAGCACGGTGGCTCATGAGGTTAGAAAGCTGGGCTGACAATCATCAGCCTCACATTTGACATTTGGTTGCTGCCGTGGGGTGGGGTGAGCTCCTGTCACACACTCCAGTTCCCGCCAACCCAGAGGTTCAAAAGCAGGCAACCACAAGTAAATAAACCATCCAGCAAAACATTTCACCATGGAACCACTTTGGTGCTTCTGATATGGAAGTATTAGTATCCTTGTGGGAATTATAGATTCATGTGTGTCAGTCCCAGTCCTCTTCTGTTGTTGCATAAATTGGGTCATCACTTTTTGCCATTAGTACACCTTAGAGATCTCTCTCTGTCTTTCTCTCTCTCTGTGTGTGTCTCTCTGTCTTTGTCTCTCTGTCTCTGTCTGTCTATCTGTCTCTCTCTCTATCACACACACACACACACTAAATACCATTTATCATTACTACAGCCTTGTGAGACTGACTACTCAAGGATAAAGAAAAAAATCACATTATCTCATAATGGAAAGATGTTTTCATTGGCTCAATGCGTGAGAACTAAGTTAGCTCCGTTTGCTTGCAATGCAACTCAGATTTTAACCTATTGTTGGCTTCTTGCATGGGCATTTGACCAAGAAGATGGCGAGGAGATTTCTCATGCTATACTAAGTGTTGATATGGCTGTTTTCAAGCAGAAAATGTTACAGGCATTTTAACCAGCAAAGTACAATGCTTTAATTCCAATTTGGTCGCTGCTTTCACTATTTTGTATTTTTAAATTCCCCACTTCCTCTCAATGGATTCAACAAATTCAGAGGAAAGCAAAGGTCGTAGGACAGCTTTAAAAATGTTAGCTTAAAGCCAATAAATATGAATAAGTGTACTCCTATGGAAATGGTATGGGATGCAAGTAAGGCTTATATGAGGGGAGTTTTAATATATATGAATAAGAAACATAGATTAAAACAGCAAAAGAAACGAAAAGATATAGAGGAAGAAATAAAAAAGAAAGAGCAATTGCTTATACACAATCCAGGAGACAAGAAAGTAAGTGAGGTGATAAAATTATTACGTGCACAGATCAACACTTTAATAGCAGATCAGGTGGCAACAAATTTACAATATGCTAAACATAACA
>JANHZT010008151.1:13649-27489 GCA_032468215.1 Stegonotus admiraltiensis | reverse complement strand
ATTGCCCCCACAAACCGGGTCCTCATTTTACCTACCTTTGAAAGGATGGAAGGCTGAATCAACCTTGAGCCTGGTGACAATTGAACTTGCAGTAATTGCAGGCAGCTGGCTTTACTTAAACAGTACTTTAACCACTGCGCCACCAAGGCTCCAATTCAATTCTGGGAATAGAAGTCCACAGATCTTAATGTTTTCAAGGTTGAGAAACTCTGAGCTAGAGAGATGAAGGTAAAAAACAGCCGTATGTGATTCAGCTCTAATTCAAGTTGAGATGTCAGATTTAAAGAAGGCATGATTTTAGTTGAATTAATAGTTAAGGTTTGAGGGCAAAATGCTTTATCTGACCAGCTTTTAAAATGAGTTTCTTTTTTTTACTTGCCTCTTTGCGGCTGTGGAGCTTGGCCAATGATTACTAATTGTCCCATGTCACTGCATATATTTTGTTGCAGGGGTGCTATTCAGAAGGTTCTGACAGGTTCTGGAGAACCAGTAATGGAAATTTTGAGTAGTTTGGAGAACCAGCAAATACCACCTCTGGCTGGCCCCAGAGTGGGGTAGGAATGGAGATTTTGCAATATCCTTCCACCAGGAGTGGAGGGGGGAATGGGGATTTTACAATATCCTTCCCCTGGAGTGGGGTGGGAATAGGGATTTTGCAGTATCCTTCCCCTGCCACGCCCTCCAAGCCATGCCCACCAAGCCACACCATGCCCACCAAGCCACGCCCACAGAACTGGTAGTAAAAAAATTTGAATTCTACCACTGCTTTGTTGCCTCTGACCACTGGGTTTTCTGAAACCCAAGAGGTCTGGGATAAAGGGTTACCATATTTGTCAGCATCTGGAAAGAGATCACTGGCATTGATGGGGACACCAGGCAGAGCAGACATATTGGCAAAGTTAGCCTCTTCTCAGCAGGGTTCAAAAGAATGCCACTGACTTGCCTTTGTGAGACTTTGTTGTCTATAACTGCTGAATTTTTCTGGAATTCCAGGATGGTTGGTGTAAGCACACTTGAGCTCTCTTAGAAAGGATTTCCTTATCACTTACTGAACCTAATCGCATTAGAAGCCTCCATTGCTGGCAACACTGTTATGCTCATATAAAAGCTATTGGAGGCACCAGAATGAGATATAATACCACAGTCACAACCAGGCAACCACAGAGTAAGAGCTTTGGGATGTGTTCACTAATTATCAAGATACTTCAACTGTGAATGAAGGTACATAAATATACATGTCCCAGGTTAAGGTTGCAGGATCTAATCTGACTCAGTCACCAGGATCACAGGTTTATTCTTCCAAGCTTTTGAGCTCGTGCTGGAGCCCACCATCAGGGAATTTCTCTCTCTCCAGAACAAGTGCAATGGGCTGCTCTACATGTTGTATTTATATGGTGCCTGGTTGTATGTAGCTTTTAGTTGCTAATTAGGGTGTTGACGACTGGCTATGAAATCATTGATTGTTGTTTCCTTGGACTGCTGCACCCTCAGCTCCTAAGTACTTGATAAGCTGATGGTAAATCAGCACTCCTGTTGACTGGCAAGGGGCCTGTTTTCCAGGCTTCAATCATTTCTCTGGCTATTTTTGTCTCTGCTCAGCCAACAATCATAGTAACTACAAAACTGAATGCATGTCCTTGTTCATTGCAGGAAGCCCGCAGGAACATGAGCGAGTGGTTAGATGAGGAGAACTCATTGGTAGCCTCACATAGATGAGGAGAACTCATTGATAGCCTCACATAGACGTGTCGGTTTTGAGCCCATATTTAGAGGGATGAAAGCTTACCTGAATGTTCAGGGTTTTTTGGCAGGAGCAATCTAGAAATGCAATATTCATTAGCTGATAAGAAAGGAAAGTTAAGGCTGACTACCTGAAGGAACTTGAGAGTTCAAAAACTGAAAGACTCCCAGAAAATTTCCTTAGCTTAGCCCCACACATACAGATTTGCTTAAGAAGAGACACTTGAAGGGACAAGACCCTGCAGGTTAATCAATAAAACAATTAGCAAATTGCATTAGCAGACAGCATTTCCTCATTTGGAGGTCAGCTGCTCATCACAAGCTCAATCCATAACCCCAATAAGGTTTGGGGTAAAGCCCTATTGTTAGACTTGTGAGTCTGTCAAAGATAACTTCAGATCTGAATCTGCCTCAGGCCAATTGGACAAAGGTTGTATGGAGAGAAAGGCAGCTTTGCATGGCTCTTTGGAAAAATATCAGTCTCAGGGCTTCCATACTAATGTATTCTGTTTAAAAAAAGGATAACTTTTAAACTGATGCAATCTTACTGACTAGGAGGAGCTCTTCCTTCCTTCCTTCCTTCTTTCCTTCCTTCCTTCCTTCCTTCCTTCCTTCCTTCCTTCCTTCCTTCCTTCCTTCCAAACTGCAAACTTTTGTTGTTGTTTTTGTAGCTGATACTTGTCACATAATGTTACAATGGGATTGTTTAAGTGTTTCTCTTGGCAATCAAATTGTTAAATCTGAAGGGCCAGTGACTCCCACATAATAGAATAGAATGGAATAGGAATGGGAATCAAATTGAATCGAACAGAACAGAACAGAACAGACAGAACAGAACAGAACAGAATGACATTCTCTCTCTTTCTCCCCCTCCCTCTCTCTCTTGTGTGTGTGTGTTTGTGTGTTTATCTTTGCCAAGAATTTGGAGGTGGCTTGCTATTGCCTTCTTTCTAAGGTGGAGAAATAGAGAGTAACTGGCCCAATGTCAATCAACTGGTTTCATGCCTAAGGCCAAACTAGAATTCACATTGGTTGCTAGCTTGGTGCCTTAACCACTAGATCAAACTGGCTCTAAAACAGGAATTAAGACTATTTGTGAGCATAACTATATCCCTCTATACATAAGTGTCATACAAGGAATTAAGGAATGTATATTACTGTAGGAGTAAAATCTTTTGAGTAAGAGTGATTGAAATTAGGGAAGAAATTTCAGCAGCCAGTTCACTTAAAGGAGACAGCAGTCCACAAAAGACTTCTGTCATTTGGTTCTGGTTTATATTGTAAGAGAACAGCATCTGATTAGGGAAACAGAAATTTTCCCATTATCCCTGGAGCCATACAACAAAACCAGAAGTCATAGTAGCCTATGTGCCTTTATTACAGACTCTGCAGCAGCCATTTGAATGCAGTAAGTTGAGGTAGGTTGGCAGAATGGGGAGAAAAAGTCCTAACTCACTGCCTGTAAAAGTGGTTTGACAGAAATTTTAAGATGCAGGAATAAACACAGCGATGGTGGCCTTGGGGTTGTCATTCACCACACAATAAACCTGAAGCAAATTATCTGGGGATGTTTATGTTATGGGAAAGATAGTTCAATTTGCAACTTGTGTGCCTATTTATTACCAAGTGATTCATTGGGAATCACAGTTTGTGATTACCCGGCTCTTGGAAGGGTCAGTGCTATAAAGCCGTCATAAAAAAAACAACAAGAAGGAATATTATTTATGTTTCCAAAGTGCAGCGCTCTTGGCTATATAAGCAGTTCAAAGAATGCAAATAAAGGCTTTACGAACAGCCTAAGAAAAGGAAAGCATCGGTGTTTTTGATGCTATGCATTGGATGTGAAGAAAGAGAACAATTTTTATAAAACCAATGATAAAGATAGTTAAAGCGGACTTTAAATGTTCTTCCAAGGGCTTCCAGATCTTGTCACTGAGAACAGAAGTAGAATTAATATGGTAATACGGAATGTCTGATTATGGGATTAATTTGGTCAGCCTTTTTCTCTTTCTGGGCTCCTCCGTTCCACCAAAATAATATATCATTATCATAATCATGGCCGGTGTCATCATCCTCATCTTATCATTAGCAGCTGGGTCCCCATTTGTAAGCACAATTTTTGTGTGTGTTTATTCTTGATTTTTTGTGCTTGGCTAATATGAAATTGCAGGATGTTGAAAGATGGAATTATCCTTCCTTGCAAGCATTTATTTATTTATTTATTTGTTCAATTTGTATGCTGCCTTTCTCCGAAGACTCAAGGTGGCTTACAATATACCAACCAGATTGTTTTGGGTCATCTGTCCACTACTTTTTCTCCTGAGGGAAAACAGAGAAAGAAGACAGATTTCAAAGAAAAGCCATTTCCAAGCGTCATTTGGGCAAGTCCACTCATTCCCTTTACTGCACTTGCCTCCTGAGTTGGAGCTGGCAAGACAATGCCACTCCAAATCTTGCCCTCCATACTGAGCGCCTAGAATAAATCCACCCAGCATTGCAGTTCATACAGCTTTTAGTACACACTATTCTAAGTCAGTGATTAGCAGTTTCTGTCAGCACTGTCCAATGTTATATACTAGGTCATAAAGGTCCTCCAGTCAGCATTTTTCTTACTTTTCTTTCATATTTTTTTTTGGGTTGTACAGGCCACCCTTCATCTATCAATTGATGCATTGTCTTCAGTTCAGTCTGCCAAGAATGGCAGACTGCTCCACTGGACATAGCAATATAACCAGTATTACAATAACCCCTCCAGAGACTTCCCTCAATTAGCCAAAGCCCACAATAAAGCCAACTTTAGAGGAAAGTTACAAAAATACATGCACAACTGTGGCTTTCATTTATTTTTATGCCCCCTTTATTTTATTTTTTATAAATAACTCAAGGTGGCAAACATGCCTAATGCCAGTTTGGTCTAGTGGTTAAGGCACCAGGCTAGAAAGCAGGAGGCCATGAGTTCAAGTCCTGTCATAGCTGTGAAAGCCAGCTGAGTGACTCTGGGCCACTTATTCTCTCTCTGTCCTATGCATCTTGCAGGATTGTTGTTTTGGCGAAAATAGGAGGAGGAAGGTATATTGGATAAGTGCATTATTTAGAGTTATTTGTAAAAATAATAAAGGTGGGATACAAACAAACAAACAATTAAATAATGCTCCTTCCTCCTCCTATTTTCTCACAAAAATCAATCCTTTCGAAGCAGGTTGAGCTGACAGAGAGTGACTGGCCCAAAGTCATCCCACCAGCTTTCATTACCTAGAAACTCACAGCCTCCTGGTTTCTAGCCTGCTGCCTTAACCACTAGGCCAGGCATGTACAGCAGTGGTGGGCTGCTGCTGGTTTAACAACCAGTTCACCTAAGGCGCTTGCGCTCAGAGCTGAAAATGGAGCATTTAGAAGCTCAGCTACTTACCTTCCAAGTCAGCAATAGTCAGTAGAACAGTGAGGGGGGGAAATCAGCTGTGCCGCGTGATTGAGATGAGCTACAAAGCAGGAAATAAAGGACAGGATAAAGCGTGGGCGCATGGGCGGGGCCAACTGATCGTCACAGCTACAGCTAGTCCGAACCAACTGAATACCACCTCTGATGTACGGCCCACAGCCCACAGGCTACATGCAGCCCCATAAACATAATAAAAATATTAAAAAATAACGGAAATTTGTGGTTTATATACATGAATCAGCTTATTTTTTTTTATGGGAAAGACACTCTTTGACTCCTCTGATGAGGCCTGTGCAGTATGGTTGAACCTCTGGCACAGTTCTCATCTTCTTCAGAACACAGAAGCCCCACAACCACATCAAGATAGTTTTATACACAGCCCAAGACAATTCCTCTTCACTCAACGCAGCCCAGCCAAGCTAAAAGGTTGGACACTAGACCAAGCTAGCAATGTTCTGTTTCGAGCACTGAGGAACATCTTCCCCCACTTCTGAACCTGGATTCAGTTTCTCTTTTCTCTCCTCCTCAGAAAGGAAAAGAAAACTGCTTCATTTTTCTGGCCTATCTACTCTCTACCCTCTCATTTCTCCTCAGGTCTACTCCCTTTCCTCTTTTTCAGACTGAGGACATGCTTAGAAAAGGACACTTTCCTTCACATTTCACACTACAGCTAAACACAAAGAACCTAGGCAAGCTTGGTGGCTCCTCTTCACATCCACTCTTACTTTAAGGAATATCCACTGTTTGGATCAAACAATCAACCTACCCATTTAACAATGAAACAAAACAAAATGGGCCGTGGAGGTTTTTTACCAAAGGTGGGCTCCTGGGGGTTTGGCAGGGTTCAGTCGATCCTCTAGGCAAGGATTGCTGGGATTTGGCAAACCCCCAAACGCCACCCCTGGCTGCCATGTCCACCCCTCCCTGCCCCTCCCAGGAGTCTCCACGTAGCCCGTTCATCATTCCAGGTAAGTGCAGGGGCTGCGTGGAGGGTCTGGGAGGGCAAAAACCGGGCCTATTGGAAGTCTAGAAACGGGCCTGTTTCTGGCCTCCAGATGGCCTGTGGACACCCGGGGGGAGTGGTTTTTGCCCTCCCAGAGGCTTGAGGAAAGCCTCCGGAGCCTGGGGAGGGTGAAAAATGCCCCCCTGCTATGGTGCAGGGAGCCAACTAGGCCACGCCCACCATTGCCATGCCCCCACAGCAACGGGACACCAAACCCGTTGCTAAAGGATCTGAAGCCCACCCCTGGTTTTTACTCTTCCTCACAGTCAAAGTAGCATTGTGGCATAGAGGCAGAAGCTGGGACCAGCTGGAGTGGGGATTATTTTGCTTCCTGAGAGATCCAGCCTTGATTCTATTGACAAGAGTTTCCTGAGTCCCCGAACAGAAACACTCACAGCAGTCTAGCATGCTGGAATTCAGATCTAACAATACTTGAATCATCAGTTCATTGGACCAGTAGGAAGGAAAGAATTTTCAAAATTCATCTAAAACAGGGATGAAATCCAGCAGGTTCTGAAGAACCGGTAGCGGAAATTTTAGGTAGTTCAGAGAACCGGCAAATACCACCACTGGCTGGCCCCAGATGAGAATGGAGATTTTGCAGTATCCTGCCACACCCACCAAGCCACACCACACCCATCATGCCACACCCACAGAACCGGTAGGAAAAAAAATTGGATTTCAGCACTGATCTAAAATGTGGATCATGCCAAAACAGAAAGAGTTATAGCTGCATTGTGTTCATTAAAAAAAAAAAACTTTGCATTTTGTCACCTGTTCCTGTATTAAAATCATATCTGCATAAGATATCCAACTAGTTAATATTTATTCATACAGAGATATCTAGGAGAGAACCCTTCCACCTATAATAATGAAAACACCTTCAGGCAGACAAAATATGTGTGACTTAAGAAGGCTTCTGTTTCCAAGGGCAGGGTGCTGATTCGTTTGCAAATGCTTTGTACCAGTGGGCCTGCTGCAGCCAATAATAGATTGTGTTTTTTTTAAAAAAGAAAGCAAAGAAAGCAATTTCTTTTACAGAAGCAGATGAAGGCAGGTTTTGTTTTTGTTTTTTGTTTTAAACTGCATTCAGAGAACCTCAGCATTCATGGGAAGCTTAATGCTGGTTTTAAAGAGTTCAGTAATAATAAGTTTTTTTTTTTCTGAAGTGCTATTTGCTCACTGTTCTTGACCTTGCCTTCTAATGCACAGCTGCAGAGGAGTGTTGGGTTTGTTCCAGGCCATACCTCCAATTTATATGGAATGACAGTATCAGTGGCTCAGCAGTTTTGTCCTATGCCCAGCTGGAGCTCTAGGAGTAGAAATCCTACAATTGATCTTTGAGTGGCATCCCAGCTCTGTATTCAAAAAGTAGACAAATTAAAGTTGGAAGAAAGTTTGATTAATTTCTACTTAATTTTTAGTATGTTCGTGTATGCATTCCACCCTTTTCTTAAGATGTCACATTCAAAATTACAATATGGGTAGTCCATTGATTGATTATGTGCCATCAAGTCATTGCCTTAGCGACCACATAGGTTTTTCCTCCATGGTTTTGAAGGCCCTTTGAAGGAGTTTATAGATGATGGTGATTAGGTCTCATCAAGTCATTCTTATTTCTTAGGTACATTTTCTCCATGACAATCTCTCCCTAACCTGGTCTATTAAATTTTCCAATAGTGTACTCATCACCACTTTAACTGAGTCCCTCCAACCTGCTGCTGATCTTCTCCTTCTCCTTCTCCTTCTCCTTCTCTTTTCTTCCACCTTTCCTAGCATTAGAGCCTTCTCCAGAAAGCTAGGTCTTTGCATAAAATGTCCACAATAGAATAAATTGACCCTGGAGAGAACTATGAGTTGATTTGTTCAATGATTGATTTTTGGTATTCCCAGGAGACTTCTCCAACACCAAATTCAAAAGTGCCAACACAAAATCCAACTTTCACCATTATACAGGGAATGCCACAACTTGCATTATTCTAATCTTTCTAGGTATAGACACATAACCACATTTGAACATCTTTTCAAGATCTTCATTGCTACTCTACCAAGTGTGGTGTATTTCTTATTTATTTATTTATTTATCTATTTATTTAATTAATTAATTAATTAATTAAAGTTTTATACCGCCCTTCTCCCGAAGGACTCAGGGCAGTATACAGCTAGAAATAAAATCCGCAAGTATATGAAAGTTAAAAGACAATTAAAAAATATTAAATAATTTGGCCGAAAAAAACTAAAATAGAAACCACCCATTAAAATAGCATTTAGGCCAGCCCTGATTGGTGAAATAATAGCGTTTTGAGGGCGCGGCGAAAGGTGTGAAGGTCAGGAATCCTATGAATCTCCGGGGGCAGCTCATTCCAGAGGGCAGGTGCCCCCACAGAGAAGGCTCTCCCCCTGGGGGTCGCCAGTCAACATTGTTTGACTGACGGCACCCTGAGGAGTGCCTCTCTGTGGGAGCGTACTGGTTGATGGGAGGCTATCGGTGGCAGAAGGCGGTCTCGTAAGTACCCGGGTCCTAAGCCATGGAGAGCTTTAAAGATGGCAACCAATACCTTGAATCGCATCCGGAAGACCACCAGGAGCCAGTGCAGCTCGCACAGGAGTGGTGTTACATGGGAGCGTTGTGTCGCTCCCATAATCACCTGTGCGGCTGCATTCTTGACTGGTGATGTTGATATGAAAAGGTTTCCCAAAGGACAATTTGCAAACAATTCATGTGTTCCTTCATCTGAAGGTCATTTGTGTCATAATCTTAATATGGGACTCATCTTCTGAGAATAAGCACATGCCTGGGGTGAGTTCCAAAGCTTAACAAATACCCACAGCCTGGGCCCTGCAAATCAATTATGAAAGGAATCATTTCCATGAGCATGGACCTTGCAGATTCCAACCTGAAAACCTTCAAACCATTTTTAAGCCCACAAGAGTGCTTGAATTGCACATTCAGCAGATTAAAAAGTACAGAAGTGTACAATGTTAGGAGCTCCTAGGGAATAAGCTGTACTCAGAAAACAGTAGCATCCCTACATACATACTGGGTGGCATTGATACAACTAGTTCCCCATTGGAAAATAACACAGTATTTGGAACACTTGCTTCGTCTCCTAAGACAGACTTCTTAGATGCAGACCTGGTTGGTAGTTTAGTTTATTCAATTTATAAGCACTGTGATGTCTCCTTTGGACAACTCCTAGGATTCTTCCTCGGAGGTCAGCTCACGAGAGAATGAGCTCATTCCTGGCACTTCAGAAACTGAGTTAGTTAATGACTCTGAATGGTTGGCTGAAAGAAATTTACAGGGGGCTTCAGCTGGGGACAGCTTGAAGGGGCAGACGGTCAGTGAAGAGGAGGAGGAGGAGGAGCTGCCTTCCATGGTGGATCCGAGAGCACGCAGTGCAGAGAAAAGTCAAGAGCAACAGAGATCTGCCAGATTCTTCAGGAGAAGGCCCTGCCCGTCTTGATGGGCTGCAATGGAAAGCTATTTATCACAGCAGGCAGAGGGAGGTATTGCTGGGACAACCTGTTTGGTTTCTGGCTGTGTGTGCTTGCTCCTCATACTTCCGGCTGGACTTTAGAGACTCTGAACTTCTCTTGCCAAATGAGCTCTTGTGGGTGTATTTCAGTTTGGCCTGGTGGATTAAGTTTGTTTGGTGGATTTATTTGTTGGAACAACTTTTCCTTGCTTTATGGTCTATTGCTCATTGCCTTGTCGACTAACCTTGGCTTGCTTGTGGCTGGATTTATTTGGGGCAGTTCTGAGGCTGGGTGAAGGGAATTGCTGGGAAACATTAATAAACTCTCTAAACCACACTTATGTGTGTGTGTGAGAGAGAGAGCGAGCAAGCAAGTGAGTGGGGCAGCACAGTCACAGACCAAATAGCCTCCTGGTTGGTACCTCAACATAGTTTTTACTTAAACTGTTGGTAGTCAGCTTTTTCATTGCTGATTTGGCCAATTTGTTTAACTGTAGGATTGGCACTGCCAAAGGTTGGTGAGGAGATAATGGTATAGATCTTTTTTCCCATTGTATATAAAAGAAGTACTTGTGTAGAAAGGGTTATTTAGCCAGCTGAGGCAATATGTGTGTAAAAAGTTATTTAGCAAGCTTTGCTGATTGCATCATTGTATCGTAAATCACTTTTGCCTGTGAGCCTTTATCTAGATTCCTACTTGTAACAATTAAGATAGGACAGCATGTGCTCCTTAATATAATATCTGTTAAAGAGGAGGGGGAGGATAGCTGCAGATTAGAATACCGTTGCACATAAAAATAGTCCTAGCAAAGGGTCCCTTATCTGGGTTCCTTAGTTATTGATCATATATGACCTCAGACCATCTCCAGCTATTGCCTGCTGGAAACAATGCCTTATCTTTTGGCAGAGACTAATTTATTCCGATTCTAAAGTTATTGACCAGAGTTACCATGAGATCATACCCAGGTGGTATTTGCTGGGGACTTGTCTTATGTAAAAATGTCTCTAGCAGACAGTCCACTGTTTGAAGTCATGGTCAAGTCACTGATAATATATACCACCAAGCCATCTGCAGGTGCTGTTGTTTATACCACCTGCTCCATAAGAAAAGTATTAAGCAGAGGTAGAAGGACCCAGACAGTTTGAGCCTAAATGTAGATCTAAAGTCCCAAAAAGTAGAGGAACTGTACAACCAATGGCTGACTTCAGGAAACTGTCTGTTATCACTTTGATGATTCTGGTAAGCTGAAGAAAGGGGAATAGATATAACTTTCTTGCTAAATCCCTTAATATTTATGTATTTGATACATCTGTTTAGGTATTTCATCCTAAAACGTATTTTAGAGCAGGAAGGATGACACAGTGGTGAAATTCAAATTTTTTTTACTACCGCTTCTGTCGGTGTGGCTTGGTGGGCGTGGTGTAGCTTGGTGGGTGTGGCAGAGAAAGGATACTGTGAAATCTCCATTCCCACCCCATTCCAGGGGAAGGATACTGCAAAATCCCCATTCGCTCCCCACTCCTAGGGGAAGGATATTGCAAAATCTCCATTCCCATCCCACTCTGGGGCCAGCCAGAGGTGGTATTTGCCGGTTCTCCAAACTACTTAAAATTTCCACTACCGGTTCTCCAAACTAGTCAAAATTTCGCTACTGGTTCTCCAGAACCTGTAAGAACCTGCTGGATTTCAGCCCTGGGATGATGGACAATGAATGCAATCTGCTAGTATCTATTATTCTTTATTCTCCAATTGATCACAAGGAACATGCATTTTGAAAAGACTAATCCAAGATATAAATGAATATTTTCTTTTTTAGAAGCATATCACTGGAATAATTATATTTTAAAAAATACTTATTAGAGATATCAACTATTACAATATATATTAAAGCCCTGATGTATAGGACACTTGCATGGACCATATTTAGCTCTGCATAGGCATCTGAGCCAGGGAGCCACGGATTACACAAACAAACACACAATGAAAGCAAGCTATAATTTTACAGATGAAATTAGCTTGCAGTGTCTTTGGTTTTCTGATTTCTGTGGACACATTTGAACAACGGAAAATCACTTACTTGGCTTTAATGTTGGGCAGCTATGGGTAATTTTAGGAATTTGGCAAGCTATCCTGTTGGCTTTGGTTTGGGAAGAAATACTCTTGTTTGCTTCCATGGACTTCTTGTATTTTCACAGGAAAGTTAAAACTTTCTTGAAAGACTTAAGTTCTAAACAGCATCCTACCATCGTGACTGGAACTTTAAATATTTTTTGGGGAGAAACAAAAACAAAAATATTCCTTACTTTTTCAGAAGCTTTTTTTTAAAAAAACCTGTTTTGTTGCATCAAGTTGTATCAAACTATTCAGCTTCTTGTGCCAACTAATCATTGAAATGGCGGGCATCAGCGAGATCCAGTTGCTTGAATAAAAATGATAAAACCTTCAGTTATTGATCTACGTTCTTTCAAATTACATTGTCAGATACACTGGCTTCCACTAACTCTTGTCATAATTAATTGGCAACAGTGCAGAGATCACTAATAATACCTCTACTATCACAATCAATTTGCTGTATAATAACTCTGTGATACAAATCAGTTAGTTCTTTATATAGCTGACCAAATTGCTTTGTGGAATTCATGTATTCACTTCAAAAGTTAATGTCCCTAACACCTGGCAATTATTCTATAGGATGATAAATTTGTCATGCTGCATTAAAATTACATGTCTGTGATTTCTTGGTAACTCTTAAATAGGTTCTCTTAACATACATCTCCGAGAGCTTGCTACCATCTAAAAGGTGTTATCTATCTTTAAAGATTTATGCTAACACATGTTGTCAATGTTCAGTTATGTTGAATTGGGAAAAAGTGAGGAAAGTAGAAAACCAAAATATTTCAAAGCTGTTTAAATATCTCTGGTCCCATTAGCCTCATTGGATGATATTGCTGTCTACAGAGAGTTTCTCATTTAATACAACAATTGACATATACTATTTTTATTCATTTGTTAGGAATATGTGTATAAAAAGCGCAAATGAATATCGGAACCAATCATGGAGCTAACATGATTGGCATTCAGAGTTGAAAATGAAATATAAACTCATTAAAATCTTAAATAACCCCCACCCAAACGCATAGATACAAGTACAATTGAAAAAAAAAATTGCATTGAAACAAAATGCTACAATAATCAAGTCAGGGTCAGCTCTAAAGCCATTATGGACATGTCCACACAATTTTCTTAACTACAATACAAAAATAAGCTGTCATTGCTTCCCATGTGGTTTCCAACTTCTTAGGCTAGTCTACAAAACTGTAGTTCTCTTGTGATACCCTGCCCAAATATCGTAATATAATAAGTAGGTCCAATCCTGTTTGACTTCCAAGCCCATTAAAAGATGGTTGGGTATACCCCACTGGATATAGATATGTAGACACAGATATGATAATATTCATGTTGCAACAATTTTAAGACCAATGTTATGCTTAGTTGTGTAGTTGTGGTTTGGGGACATAAATGTACATTATTCAGCAGTGAAGGCAAGTGTCATTTTCTCTTATTGATGACAATAGGATTTTGTTTTCCTCCAATCCTTAGCAATACAAAAGAGGTTTTCTTGTTTGGTTGAAGACAGGCAGGAAAGAGATGTTTCCTTTGGCAATGAGATAACAGAATAACAAGTTGGAAGGGACCTTGGAGGACTTCTAGTCCAACCCACCTGCTCAGGCAGGAATGCCATTTCAGACAAATGGTCGTCCAATCTCTTCTTAAAAACTTCCAAACAAAGACAGACCTAGAGAAGTGGGAGCACCTGCAACTCTCCCTACTGGGTAGGATAGCTACGATTAAAACTCACGTGCTTCTGAAATGGAATTATTTATTCCAGACTGCCCCCGCGAGATTGAATAGTGGCTTCTTTAAACTGTTAGATAGTTATGTGAGGAAATTTGTTTGGCAGAAGAAGCCCTGGATAAAACTTAAAATGCTCTAAGAGGCTCCATTTAGAGAGGGATTTGGTTTACCAAAATGGGAGTATTACTACCAAGTGGCTAATTTAACTTGGATTCAAGATTAGATACTTTTAAATAGGAAGAGGACTCTTACATTGGAGGGTTATGACCTGTGTCAAGGTTGGCACCACTTTCTATGGAGAGAGAGGGGCAAGAAATGTGGAC
>JANHZT010008150.1:15544-26734 GCA_032468215.1 Stegonotus admiraltiensis | reverse complement strand
CAATGACGGCAGAAGACGGTCTTGCAAGTAACCAGGCCCCAAGCCATGGAGCGCTTTAAAGGTGGTCACCAACACCTCAATGCACCCCACCCCTTGTGCATGCGTTCATGACCCCCACACTCCCCCCGCTTTTGGCATGCGATGGCACGGTGAGCCTGGTAGGCCTGTTTTTTACCATCCCCAGGCTCTAGAGGCTTTCTTGGAGGTTGGGGAGGGTGAAAATGGCCTTCCCCAGAACCCCAGAGGCCCTCTGGAGGCTGGAAATGGCCTGTTTCCTGATTTCTTGTGGGACAGGAAGGCCTGTTTTTCTCCCTCCCCATGCTCCAGAGGCTTTCTAGGAGCCTGGGGAGGGTGAAAACAGCAGCCCTCCAGCCAGAAAGGACCTGTTTCCTGATTTCCGGTGGGACTGGAAGGCCGAAAAATCAGCTGGCCAGTGTGCGCATATGCACTGGAGCTGAGCTAGGGCAACACTCGCATGCCCACAGATATTGTTCTGCGTGCCACCTGTGGCACGCGTGCCATAGGTTCACCATCACGGGACTAACACATATGTGTGAGGGGAACCTTTACTTTTACCTAACTGGGCCTATTGTAAATATTAGATTTGCTTAATGCCCACAGTGTTTGCTTAATGACCAGCACAAAAAAGGTGATAAAATCTGGTGTGGTCACATGGTTACATTAAATTAATTTAAGCATTGGTGAGGGTGATGATAATGATGATTTTAAATGTACTCTTTCCCTTCTTTTTATGTCATACTGAAGAAGTTTAGAAAAAAAAGATCTAGATAGCTCTATACTAATTCCAGCTGTTCATGATGTAAGAAGGATCATGAGAGGAATGATTCAGAATAGAAACTGAAAGAACAGATTGGTCTGTTTCTTCACTCATTCAAAAGCTTTTCTGTCACGTCTTCCCTGATGGTCTTCATTAGCTGTTGCCTTACGGCCGGTGGATTTCTGAACTGTATCCATTGAAAAAATATTATACAGGAGGTTATTGCCAGGTGATACGACTGTTCCCTAGTCTTTGACCTTCGCATGTGGAAGCCATTACTTGAAACTGTAACAGTGAACATATATATTTCTGAAAATATCCTGAGTAGCAGGTGATAATGTGTTTCAAAACAAATGTCAAGAAAATGCTTCAGCAGCTGTATTATAAGCATCCCCCTTTCCTGCTGCCCTCTTTTAAAATATGCTTGCAAAGAGGTAAATCCAAGCTTTTGTTTATGTAGGGTTTCATTTTAATTATACATGCTTCTTGTTACTGGAATCTCAATTAGCAAAATCAGTCAGCATGGCCATTTTATGGCTGTGTCTAATTTTTGTGGGAAAGCCCATCTGTGCCTCAAGAGAAGTGTAGGTTTTTTGCTTTCATCTACTATTATTATACCCTTACCACTAAAAACTTTTACAAATATGTCTTTTGGAAGCATTTTTGCTTTAGCCTAGTGGAATACTGATTCCCACCATTCTGAATGGAAGGGTTTTTACAGGTAAAAGAAAATGTTTGTAGTTTTTGAATGATTAGCAATCATCTGTTAGACTCTAAGAAGCTGTAACAGCCACTCACAGCCATGACTCCATTTTGTCACTTGTCTTCTTGTGTCTTTTCCCACTCAGAAGTAATGTTTATATTAGATTTTTTGTTAGATTTATGTCCCATCTTTCCTCTAGGAGCTCAAAGTGGCATACATTAAAAAATACACACACCAAAAGAGAGAGAGAGAGAGAGAGAGAGAGAGAGAGAGAGAGAGAGAGAGAGAGAGAGAGAGAGAGAGAGAGAGAGAGAGACATGCATGCATGCATACATATATCTCCTTTAAAATACATACTGTATACCCATCTTACTGTTAAATTAACTGATTAAAAATCTTTGGGACAGCAGTGCGTTAAATTTACATGAGATATTATAAAATTCAGTATATAATAAATCTTATTTGAAATTATAGACTATCATTTTAAAATACAGGTGCATTAACTTCAGCTTTTCAAAAACACTCTCTCTCTCCCTCCCTCTCTCTCTCTCTCTCTCTCTCTCTCTCTCTCTCTCTGTCTCCAAATGTTTTCATCTACAATTCCTTCTTTGGTTGATATTGGGAGTTTTAATTACAAAATGTTACCCAGGTTGAGGATGGCTGCTACAACCCAAACCCGTGATAGAGAAGAATAGAATCTAAATTACTGTAGCAAATTAAAAAACAATTCTCAGCTGCAGGATTGCCATAGAGAAGAAAAGTAATTGGATATGCCAGTTGCATAAAATACTAGCTCATCGTGAAGATTTCCCCACACTTTGTTTCTCCTAATACCACCTTCTTAGTCTCCCAGGGACAAGCTTTTCCCTCTTGAAAATATATTGAGGTTTGCTCAAAGAAGCAGACAGGAAGAGAGAAAAATTATCTGTCCCTTTGGATTTGTGCCTCAAAGGCTTGTTTAACACAAGTGTGATCTTGACCATACAAACGTGATTTCTACTCCCCACCCCTGCAGTTGTTAAAAACAGACACAAACATACAGTACTAGCCCATTGGATGTGAATGTACAATATTCATTTGATGGCTTACTTTTTTACAAGTTGCCCTCCCCTAAAAGTCCAAAAGTTAAATAATATATTTTAATCTGGATGATAATTTTGTTTTGATGATTTTAATTGATAACAGACAAAAGGGGGAGGGTTTTAAAAACCCTTTTCTGTCCTCCCCCCATAACACATTACTCCATCCTTCAGTAAACATCTGCACATAATAAAAGGATGTTACACTAAAATTGCATTTCATTTACCTTCACTGGGGATTTAAAAAATAGATGATATCTCTGATTCAGGAAAAGTGAAGTTTCCTTGTATCACTCAGGACTTTTATTATTATTTTTTTCTTTTGCCTTTACTGCTTGTGATGACAATTAAAACTTATCTACCCATGTTAGGTTTTGAGATATTAAGGAAATCCTTCCCCACCCTATATTCCAACCTTTGCAGTGTAGATACTACATACTACCTTTTTTCTTTTACTTTTACTTATAATTTGCATCAAATAATATGCCTAGTTGGTTTTGTTTTAATGTTAGTTTTGTTTTAATGTTTGTGTGTGCGTGCTTTGATAATTAAAAAAGATACGTTGCTCTATTTAATTGCTTGATTATCCAGAAGTACTTGATGAACTTTTTTTTGTTCTGTATAGACATGTAAATCAAAGGAAGCTAAGCATTGTTTGGGCCTGCTCTATCAGTGTTTTGTTAAGGCACTTACTCATTCCCTTGATCATCTATGAAAAGAATTGCATTGTCCTCTGTTGACTCCTTATATAAAGTTGATATTATCAAAGGGCTTATAAAAAAAGTCACAGAAGAAACACACATGACTTACTGCGATGCCCAATGGCAGTGAAACCTCTCTGCTAAATAGGATTGGATATCCTTCCTTCCTGTCCCAAAACACAGATAACTTACTCTTCCCCTCCCCCTCTACCTTTTGATAACAGGATAAGAGCCTAACATTTACAGATGCAAAGATACAGTGGGAGAGGAAAAAATCAGCAACTTTAAAAAAAATAAAAATAAAGAGAGATTCCCAGAGTTGCGGGTGTTTTAATTTAGCAAAAAAGGAAGAGTAGACAAAATAGGATTGCATCAAATTAGGAATCAGCAGGGAATATAGCTGTTCAGCAGGAGGATGAGAAAATTGTAAGTTTATGAGGCATTTACCAAGAAGTATGGAAACAGCCAGTGTGATCTACATAATGTCTTTGTGACTCCCTCCACTCCCAAATCATCAAACACTATTTTTCTGGGTAATTACATCCAAGATACAATATGTTCCGCCACCTTTTTCCATAGAAAAATTTATCTGTTGGCTGGTGTTGGAGAGGTAGAGAACTAAGGGATTCATTTTGTGTGGTTTTTTTTATACCTTCATTAAGTAACTTTATTTAAACTCCTTATATTCCTGGTGGCCTGATTTATATTTATTGCCAAAAATGGCAGGATGGCGTAGAAATGTGATAACTCTATGCTCAACATACCCTTCATTGAACAATTAAATAATGAAAGAACATACCTTAATATAACCATGTGTATGATTATCAGAACTATATAGATTTGATGATTGTAAAGAATATTATTAGAATAACCTTGTATGTAATAATATTGTGATTGGTATTAAAACCGTGTATTGAAACATTGAACAATGAAATAATGAATGATTGTACCTTAATACAAATAGATGCAAAGAGTGAAATGTGGGAGGTAAGTTAAAAATGAACAGGATTTAAAGTATCAAAGTGGGTGAGAAATGTTGGATAGAAAGAAAACGTCTTTTAATATAAGGGTGATATGATTAAAAGTTAGAATAGAGACTAAAATAAGAGAATGCAGGAATATTAGTATACACATTTTTACATAATAAAATGAAAGCTATAACAAGAGGGAAGTTTAGAAATTGAATGGTGGTATTATTATGTATGTTTAAATAATATGGTGATTGGCATTAGAACAATATATTGAAACATGGAATAATTTAATAATGAAAGACTATAACTTAATATAAATGTGTACTATTATTAGAAATATATAAGCTGGATGAATGTAACAACTATGATTAATATTACTAGTTTTATCTGTATTAAAATGTATAACACCCAGGTGCCACACTGGTCATGCATTGATATGTATATGTAAAATTAAATTAAAAACTTGAAACAAACAAACAAACAAAAAACCCCACCATACCCTTCAAATATTTTCCAAACTTGATCTAGTTCTTCCATGCACTCTTATTTCCCAAGGAATAACTTGCATATTTTTAGAATCATCATTATCATCACTGCCCTCGCCACCCCTTTTCCCTCTATTTTTATAACCCAATAACTTGGTTTTGTTCTGGGACACCACTGACTCTCATTTTTTTTTAAAAAAACCAACTTGTGAGTTATTTCTCACAAAATAAGTAAAACATGAGATGATAATAAATATGATGGTTGTGAAAACAAAGGCTAGTAGGCCACTGGCCAGTCCACTCAAAAGAGTAGAATACATAGTCTATTATATTGGGCGGGAAGGAAAATGAAATAGTAGACAATTTGAACCTTGTTTCTTCAAATAGGCTAGATCCATGATGGCGAACCTATGGCACGGATACCAAAGGTGGCACACAGAGCCCTCTCTGTGGGCATGCACGCCATTGCTAGCTGCTCTTCCAGGCTCTGTCGTGCAAAAACCAGCTATCCAGTGAGCATGCACGCAACAGAACCTGCTAGCAGGTGGCTGGTGTGCATGCGTGCTGGACCAGCTGTCGGGCATGCATGCATGCATCAGGACCTGGAAGAGTAGCTGGCTGTGCGTGCTCCAGTTTCAGCACTCGGTGCCAAAGAGGGAGAAGCCTCGTGTGAATATTGTGGAGATCAAGTAAATAGTCCATTGAATAAACCAACCCAGAGCTCTGCCTCCAGGCACAACTGAACAAGCTCAAATTATCCTACTTCAGATGCATTACTTTTATGGAAAAGACCCTAATACTGGGGAAAGTGGAAGACAAGGAGGATGACCAACAGCAAGGTGGATGGAGTCAGTTACAGTGAGCTGTATAAGTGAGCTGAATAAGAAACTTAGAAGCCAGTCATCACAGAGAAAATTTACCCTTATGGTTGCTAAGAGCTGACATCTATTTGATAATACATAACCAGTTCTTGAAACACCTGAAGTCCTTGATATATATATATTTTTAGTTGTGGCTGCTTGATTTTCTTTAGTAATAATTGCCTTTTCTGAGGTTTTTGGATTCAC
The DNA here is from genome assembly GCA_032468215.1 of Stegonotus admiraltiensis. Lineage (NCBI taxonomy): Eukaryota > Metazoa > Chordata > Lepidosauria > Squamata > Colubridae > Stegonotus > Stegonotus admiraltiensis. The sequence continues at coordinate 20,950 of JANHZT010008150.1, read as the reverse complement.
TTATGTGCCTGACTAAGTGGCCTTTAAGTATTTTCATTTCTTTTTACAACCCTTTTATTCAAGGTGGAGTTGGGCAGACTGAATGGAGCTGAGAATTTACTGGCTGGATGCCCTTCTTGATGCCTACATGGAGTTTGCAGCAGATATTGGCACATAATGAGTATGCACATGTTCCTCTTTGCTGTTGCTTACCCTTTACTATGATCTGAAAGGGGGGAGAATAGTTTCCAAACTAGAGCAGCACAATTTATTTATTTATTTATTTTATTTATTTATTTGATTTATATACCGCCCTTCTCCCGAAGGATTCAGGGCGGTGAACAGCCAAGAATAAAAACATACAGTACAAAATTTAAAAACCGTTAAAATTAAATTAAATTAAATTTGGCAATTGTAACAATTGAGTTTACTGATACTGTATACAATTGCAATAATGCTAATTCAAGATATTTTATATGGATGTAGTAGCTTATTTAATTACTGCCACTGATCATAAAACAAATTCTGCACAGTATTGTCTGTGTCAATTTTCAACTCCTTCTCACATCGTCTGATAGCAGCTTTTCATCAACAAGCATCACTGAAATGACTCAAACCTGCATAAACATATCCAACCTCAAAGAAAAATTACTTCTTTTTAAAATTCATAATTACAACTGCCATGTTAGGCCATTACTTGGTTAGCTTTACTGATTGCAAACACTGTAATTGATTAGAAGGAACGTTTGGTTCCCTTAAAACAGCAGATTTTCAAAGTAACTTTGATATGCTGATAACAATTTTTTTTTTTAAAAAAGGCATTCCTTTCTGCAATAGAGAAAACGTGCAACAACTCATAGAAAATTTCTGTGACAAGCATGTTTTCGAAAATATTTTTTTTCTCATATGCAGAAACATAAAGATTTAAACCCAACTCCTAATCTATACTTGAAAACCCAATAGATGCTATGGGAATTATATCTTAGTAAGCATGCATGGGATTGTATCATTAAGTGATTAATCAGGGGGAAGATGTACATTTCAATTCCATTTCAATCTATTGCGGTTGTAGACCAGTACAGATAATATACAAAATAAAGTTTAAGACAGAATTAAAACACATGTGTAACACTGTATGATCCAGGATACCATCTACATGGGAGCATCTAAATGTGTTGTTCTTGGTCAGTTGCTAAGTCATGCCTGACCCCATGGACTATCAGACACTAGGACCCTCTGTCCTCCACTAGCTCCTGGAGTATGCCCACATTCATGTTTGTTGTATCAATGACTCTATCTAATTATTTCCTCCTCTGCCACCCCCTTCTCCTTTTGCCTTCCATCTTCCCCAACATCAGGGCCTTTTCCAAGGAGTCCTCTCTTCTCATTTGGTGGCCAAAGTATTTGAGCTTCAGCTTCAGTCTCTGTCCTTCCAATGAACAGTCAGGGTTGATTTCCTTTAGGATTGACTGATTTGACCTCCAAGGGACTCTCAAAAGTCTTCTCCAGCATTAATATCTAAAATTACAACAAAGCAGTGTTGAAATCCAATTTTTTTTACTACCAGTTCTGTGAGCGTGGCTTGGTGGGCGTGGTGTGGCTTGGTGAGCATGGTTTGGTGGGCGGGGCAGGGGCAGAGGGAGGATATTGCAAAATCCCCATTCCCATCCCACTCCAGGGGAAGGATACTGCAAAATCTCCATTCCCACCCAACTCTAGAGGTGGTATTTGCTGGTTCTCTGAACTACTCAAAATTTCCATTACTGGTTCTCCGAACGTCTCAAAATTTCCACTCCTGGTTCTCCAGAACCTGTCAGAACCTGCTGGATTTCACCCCTGCAACAAAGTAATAGTGTTTAAAACTATTAATATAACAAATTAATATCTGCAATTTAAATGAATTATACCTGCAAAGAATTCAGTGCAATAAATCAAGATGCTGCTGTACAAAATTTAACGTCATGCGCTGTAACAAGCGGTAAGGAATGCAGTTAACTAAGAATGAAATCTAACTAACAGAAAACTGTACTGATGTCCCATTCATGAAATATTTAAATTTCAGGAGACATTTCAGCTTCAGCATTTCTGTTTCCTAATCCAATAACTATTTCCATGATTTATTTCATTCTCTCTCTTCCCCCTTATATTCTTTTCTATTCTGACTGCTACAGCAATGTCAGTAAGAATTTCTGCATATACAATACATGTGGGCAGAAATTATGTAGGCAAAATCTGAATGCTCTCAGTTCAGTTCCAAAATGTTTTCCATGCATTACATGCAAAATCACTAAAAGCTTCTTTCTGCAACCTCATGCAACATATTTTTTTTCTTCCTGAAACTGCAGTGAGACTGCATTATTTTTCGTTTTCTTCTTTGTCAAATAAAGGTAACATTGCTAGAGCCAAATAACAGTAAATGAGCACCTTCACTGATATCAGAAAGAGGCTGACAAAATAAACCCAGCTTTTTTTTTCCTTAGGTCAACTAGCCAGTTGGTCTGGCAATGGTCGAGTTGACTAGCTGACCACTGCCTATAGGAACTTCCATAGGCATCTTCCAGCATTGTACTTGGTTAAACTGAAACATTTTTCAAGAAAAGCTTATGTGTACCTTTGAAGGACAACCAATGCAATTGATTTAACAAGGACCAAGAGATCAATCTTCGCACAGAGGCATCTAGAAAAGTCAAGATGGCAATTGTGCTTCCATAGATGAAGACTTAACATGTAAAAAAGGGAAAATATTTCAATTATATGGATGCAGGTGCCATCTTGTTTCTTTCCCCTACAGCAGTGTTTCCCAACCTTGGCAACTAGGTAGGTAGATAGATAGGTAGATAGGTAGGTAGACTACAACTTCCAGAAGTTCTCAGCCACCTATCTTAAAATTGTCAAGGTTGGGAAACACTGTTCTAAAGTAAGCGTATGGTGAGGTTGGATCATCTTAAGAGGAAAAGGGGAAATAAACTTTTTATTCCAGATGTTGTTAGATATATTAACATCCACACATCCTTGGAATGGAAAACTATCAAACCACCATATCTGAAATCTCTGAATTATGGCCTTTTTTCCTGATTCTTCAAATACCTACACGGAATGTAAGAAGCTCAATAATTTGTGGTTTAGTTGCTAAGTCATGTCCAACTCTTTACAACCTCATGGACCATAGCTCATCAACCTCTCCCATGCTCCACTGCCTGCTGGAGTTTGCCCAAATTCATGTTCATTGTGTCAATGACATTATCTAACCATTTTATCCTCTACCATCTCCTTCTACTTTTGCCTTCAATTTTTTTTCAGCATCAGGGTCTTTTCCAATGAGTCCTTTCTTATTGGCCAAAGTATTTGAGCTTCAGCTTCAGCATCTGTCCTTCCAAAGAGCAGTCAGGGTTAATTTTCTTTAGGATTGACTAATTTGATCTCCTTGTAGTTCAAGGGACTCTCAAAAGTCTTTGCCAGCAGCAATACCTAAAATCATAACAAAGCAATAGTGTCTGGAACTATAAGTATAGCCAATAATAGTATCTGCAATTTAAATGAATTATAGTTGCAAAGAATGCAGTGGTCCATCAGGGTGCAATAAATCTTCCAGGCTACTACACAAAATGTAGCTATATGCGCTGTAACAAGTTTTAAGGTATGCAGTTAATGAAGACTGCAACCTAACTAACAGAAAACTGTAATGTCCCATTCATGAAATATTTAAATTTCATTAGATCAGGGGTCCCCAGTTACTGGGCCTTGAGTTGTTTGGAACTGGGATGCAGAAGTGGGAGGTGAGCACATATGTGTGTGTATGTGTGTGCATCCCCACTTGCACATGCACTCCGTTTGCACAAGCGGCAGGCAGGTGTGCCTGCTGCTTGGGCAAATGGAGCTGCGTGCATGTGTGCTTGCCCACCATGTGCGCAGAACCATCCCCTCTTGTGGCCCTCAAGTCTGCAAAGCCAGGAAGGTTGGGGAACTTTGCATTAGATGGCCAAAGTATTTGAGCTTCAGCTTCAGTGTCTGTCCTTCCAAAACAGAGCTACATAATAGTATGGTGGTGGTGGGGAGCCAAGAATGGATTGAGAGCCTGGAAATGTAGCTTAGCTACTAAGATCTGCTGAAGCTCACATATCACATATAGTGGACTCTGGCCCAAAAGCTTATAATAAATCTTTAAGCAACCTAAGATCTTTTTGCTGTTTTTGCTGAGATAAACTGACTTTCAACCATGCAAAAAGTCCTTGCTTTTTAAAAAATAAAAAATAATTTTTTATGGGTAATCTAGATTTCACCAAGGAGCAGAAGACTGACCACACAATACTAAGCAAAACTTCCCTTGCAATAAATAAGCCTTTTAGCTGAAAAAGGCACGGTCTCCTCATAGCAAGTGCTTTTTCAGTACTTTGTTTCTTTTGGCAAAGTTTAGACATGTCTTTCTAGTTAACAAATGGAGTCTGCTGTCAGCTCTTTTCAAGAATTATGCTCCCTGCCCGATGCCAAAAACCTCTTTAAATATTAATAAATAACTCAAAGGTATCTCAGATAGTCTGCATTTGAGGAATTATGCTAATGTTTTTTTCGTTACAAAGATATGGGGAAATCACCCTGCAATCCCTCCTGACTTTCTAAAAATTTGCTTTCCTGATCCCTTAAACGTCAGTGTGCTCAGAGTGTTTTTCAGAGGTGAGCTTCATATAATTTAATAACCAGTTTACCCAGCACCAAAAATGTGAGCTTGTGCATAGCTTAAAAAATGTGGCTAAATAGAATGGCATAGTGACAGGGAGGATGGTCAAGCTCACCCTTAGGTCGCCACTACCGATTCGCCCAAACCGGTCCGAATTGGCTGAATCCCACCTCTGGTATTTATCCAAGAAGACAGGAACAATCTTGATATCAGGAAAGCATACAAGTAAAAACAAAGCTCCCAATGATTTCAGAAATAAAGGCAGGATTTGATATTTATTTGTTTGTTTGTTTGTTTGTTTGTTTCTTTGTTTGTTCAGTTTATACGCTGCCCCTCTCTGAAGACTCAGGGCGGCTCACAATACATTTAAAAATCATTATAAAAATATTTAAAAATTAAAACGTTAAAAAACAATTAAAACCCATTCACACCTTTCATGGCCGGATCTCGCCAGATCGCAACAGCGAGATCAATGGCCCCAGGCCTGCCGGAAGAGCCAGGTCTTCACCGCTTTTCAGAAGGCCAATAGGGTGGGGATGGTCCGGACGTCAGGAGGTAACTGGTTCCAGAGAGCTGGGGCAGCCACAGAGAAGGCCCTCCCACACGGACCTGCCAGCCGGTATAGTTTAGCTGACAGGACCCGGAGGAGACCAACTCTGTGTAATCTTACCGGTTGCTGGGAGCTATGCGGTAGAAGGCAGTCTCAAAGATAACCTGGCCCTGAGCCATGTAGGGCTTTAAAGGTAATAACC